>JAJEJO010003260.1:77879-181626 GCA_020662805.1 Glaucomys volans
GGTAGACCACCCAATTCATCCCCCAGAACAAAAAAAAAAAAAAAGGGGGGGGGGGCAGGGAGGGCTAGAAATGCAGTTAAGTGATTAAGCACCCCTGTGTTCAATCCCTGGTACAAAAAGAAAAAGAAAAATGCCAAAAACGAGATACAAAGTAAAAATCTGTCACTTGGTGAGTGTATATAATCTGTTGGGCAACCATACAATACTACTCTTCAGTTCCTTAGCCCATTTCTTGATTGGGTTATTTGTTTTTTGAGTTCTTTATATATCTTGCAGATTAATTCTTTATCTGAGTGCATGTGGTTTTGTTACATGTGGCTTTCCATTTTTCCCAGCACCATTTGTTGAATAAGTTATCTTTTCTCCAGTGAATGTTTTTGGCACCTTTGTCTAGTATGAGATACCTATATTTATGTGGGTTTGTCTCTGTGTCTTCTTTCTGTATCATTTGTCTGCATGTCTGTTTTAGTGCCAATACCATACTGTTTTATTACTCTAACTCTGTAGTTTGAACATCTCTAGCAATTATAGAATGGCTATTATCAAGAACACAAGCAATAATAGGTGTTGGTGTGGTTGTGGGGGAAAAGGTACACTCATGCATTACTGGTGGGAATGCAAATTGGTGTGACCATTGTGGAAAACAGTATGGAGATTCCTCTGAAAACTTGGAATGGAACCACCATTTGACCCAGTTATCCCACTCCTTGGTTTCCCAAAGGACTAAAAATCAACATACTACAGTGATACAGCCACATCAATGCTTATAGCAGCTCAATTCACAATATTACTCAACTTTAAAGAAGAATGATATTCTGGCATTTGCTGGTAAATGGATGGAGTTGGAGAATATCTTGCTAAGTGAAATAAGCCAAACCCAAAAAAACCAAAGGCTGAATGTTTTCTTTGATATGTGGAAACTAATTCACCACAAGGTGGTGGGGGGGACAGTAGGCAAGAACAGAATTACTTTATATTAGGTAGAGAGGCATGAAGGGAGGGGAAGGGGAATTGGCAGAAGGAATGATAGTAGAGTGAAACACATTATTACCTCATGTACATGTATGACTGCATGACCAATGTGATCCTGCAATATGTATAATCAGAAAAATGAGAGATTACACTCTATGTATGATCTATCAAAATGTGTAAATGCATTCCATTGCCTTGCACAACTAATTAGAACAAAATAAATTTAAAAGGAAATAAACTACTGATATGAGCAACAACATGGATGAATCTCAAATGCATTGTGCTAAATGAATGAAGCCAGATGAAAAAGGCAACAACTCCATTTATATGTGATTCTGGAAAAAGAAAAACCACAAGGATGCAGGGAGAGAAATTGACAACAAAAGGTGATGAAAGAATTTTCTGGGGTAACAAAACAGGTCTAATCTTGATCATGGTGGAGAATACAGGAGGGTATCCATTTGTCAAAATGCCTAACTATAGATCAAAAAGAGTGAATTTTACTGTTTGTAAATTATTCCTCAATAAACATTTAAAAAAAAAAAATTTTACCATGGCTCCCAGGTTTCCACTTCATCAACCATACTTGACTTTTTGGACCTTTCTAATCTTGACCCTCATTGGGGTGGACCTCATTGCCCATGCCACCTTGTGCTTGGATTAGAGCCATTTCATCAATCTATTAACACTACTTTGGGGTTTCTGTGCCTTTTTGCAAAGGTGTGCCTCTCACATAAAATGCCCTCCTGGCCTCTGCCTCTCCAAAATCACACCTAGGACATGCAGAGTAGCATGTCCTACTCTACAATGCAGGCCTCAACAAACTGTCAGTTTCTTCCACTCTGCTCCACCACTTAGGAACGACCCCGTTTCAGAGAGTTCCTGGGTGTCTACTGGTGTTTTTCCGATTGCAGTTTGCTTACCAACACAAGTGCAGAATGTACTTGCTCACCTGTATTCCCATCCCCCAAATAACACTCAGCCTGGCACACAGTAGGCTCACTATGCAATGCACCCAGGAGGGAAAATGATCACAGAGCTCCAGAGGGAGGAGAGATCTGAGCAGCATCCTAAGAGGTGGATCTGGAAAGACTCATAAGGCATCATCAGGTCAAAGGCAGTGGAGAAAGCACAGAAAGTGCCAGAGGTGCAAGATGCCTCTGCACAGGTGGGTGTTGGGGCACACACGCTTAGCCCCTCTTACCTAGCCTGCGCCCACCACCTCGGCTTGGATCAGCAGCTGCAGGATGTACTGCAGCAGGAGGCTACAGGTACAGCCACTATGAAGCTGTGTGCCAGCTAAGAAGCCCAGGGGAGGGACAGTTCCTCACTGGCCCTGCCCCTCCACCTGTTTCTGCCTCTCTGGTACCACCCCAGGTAGCCCTGCCCACCCACTCTTCCTCTCTGGACTGGACTGTTAGTCCAGTGCACCCAAGCGAAGCCTCACTCCACTGTGCTGTCATTCCATCTCTCCCTTTTCACCTTCATTTCCAGTGATGGCTAGATTCTTTTTTTTTCTTTCTTTCTTTCTTTTTGACCCCACTTGCCTTCAACATGTCCTCTACAGGTCCTCTCAAGTGGCTTCTCCCTCTCACCCCCGCACATCAGCACCACCCTCGGTTACCCTGCCCCTTCACTGTCTGCCCCTCCCTCCCCACCACCCATGCCCTTCCTAGTGTGGCCCCTTGAACTGTGTGGATATGCCATGGCTTTGTCCAGGGAGAAGGACATGTGTCTCCTGCACCAGAGGACTATCACTGCAGGTAGCCAGCAGGGCACCCAGGCAGAGGCACAGGGACATGAGCAGCAGCAGGAAAATGGGGAAGTTTCAATGACATACAATTGTTGACCCACTTACAATAGTGGTCAAACTCCTAGGGGAGAGGAAGCAGGACTTGAGGACTATCTGACCTGGCCTCCATCACCCCCAAATCCTGAGGTCTCCCCCAACCCAGCCCTCCAGGACCTCTGCTCTTGGCCCTACACACAGGTTCCCATATCCATGGAAAAACTGGCATTTTCATTGTTAGAGCACAGTTAGGACGCCATGGCTCATCATCTGTCATGAGTGAGGTCTTTGGAGATGACCTGCCATGTCACTTCAAACAGGATAGAGAATAACCCTGGGTCTCTATTTTCTCAGACACTGGATGAAGATGAAAAAAAAAACAAAAAAAAAACCCTTGCCCAGACAGCCCTCTGCTCATGTAAACCCATGCAAGGTGTGCACAGGAGAGAAGAACTCTCAGAACCCAGGAAACCCTCCAACTTGGACATTCAGAAGCAGACAGGCAAAGATTCCCAGAAGCCAGCAGCCATTCTAAAGGTCTGGGTATCTAGTATCAGCAAGCCAGGGAATGGGACAGGCATGGCCTTTCCTCCCACTGACTCCATCAGGCTCAGCACAGACGTGATGCCATTTTCATGTCAGCACCTATGCAAGCAAGGCCAACCTCTTAGGACAGGTGCAGACACAGAGGCAATGACATATGTAAGTGACCAAGGAGTGGCTGAAAGTCACTTAGCAGTCTGGGAAAATGGTCTCATACCCACCCCTGGTCCACATATGATGTGGGGTTCCTGGTCCTGGCCAAGTGCCTGGTGATGGGTTGTTGAGCGGACAGGGAGTAGTAGTACTCACCTCCACGCAGATGTTGCACAAGGAGTAGTGGAAAGTCCTGAGCAGGTGGTGGAACAGCACTTTAGGCACCGTGGCATTAGGAAGGTCCTCCAGTACATCCATGCCACATGTGGCATGTTGGGGTCCTGTTCAAAGGATCCTGGCATGGGAAGAGGTTTGGGCACTGGCAGGAGATTCTTCCATCACTCTTCTGCTCAGGCATCCCTGTAGCATCTCTGGGCAACAAGAAAGGTGGAGAGGAGGTAGGCAGGGGAATCCTGGTCCCTATTGAGCAAGCTGATCACTCAGATGGGCTGGCAGTCAAAGAGAGGGGGGTTTCCAGCCAGAAGAGCTCTCAATGCAGCACCACCCTTTGGAATAGTAATCAGTGCTTGAAGTCTTCTGTGAAATGGGAAGGAGGAAGAGTGAACTGTGTGGTTTGGAAGAGCCTGATGGCCTCTCTGCCAACCTGCTCAGTCCTCCCTTCTAAAGCAACTTAAAAACCTTCAGGATTTTGTTTTTTCACACCTCAGTGGCTTGGGATATGAAGTGCCAGGGCCTAGTTAATGATGACTTGGAGAGAAGGGATCCTGAGGCCACAGATGGGATTAGCACTTTAGAAATCAACTCCGGGGTGCCACCTCCTAATCCCAGAAGTCTGACTTACCTCAGTGCAAGATACCAGGATCTGAGAAATTAAGCACAACTGCAGAAAGTTTGGAGAAAGAGAAGGCCTGTAACCACTGGAAAGGCCCTTTCCCCATTCTGCATATGAAACCAGAGTCAGACTCAGTTCTGGTCTGGGCAACCCAGAGCTCCCCACAAAGTCTGGCTTACCTGAGGTAGGACTCACACAACTTCAGGACAGATGTATATATCCAGGCTAGAGACAAAACGCAAAGACCACCAAATGTCACCAGCATTACCAACCACCCACAGTTCCCTAAATGCATCAGGCACTCTAGACCTCTGTGCTTATAACTATACATCCTTCTTTCCCCTCCTGATCCTCTTTCTCCACTTCCCTGTCTCTGCACTATCATTGTCTATTATTCCTTTTACCTCTTTAAAAGAAACGTGACAGCTTGCATGGGAGACTCACAGGAAAGTGAAGAAGAGGCCAGTGAAAGTGACCAGTGCTACTCCATTAAAAGCAGCAAACAGGCATGGGAGAAACCAGGAATATCTGACCAGAGATTGGAGTAGGGGCATGACACCCTTTGAGAATGACATGACTAGGCCTCCTGTTCTCAGAGAAAGGAGCACCACCAGTTACCTCTTCTAGGTTGGCATCCAGAATGCCATGACTACAGGACAGAAGGGAAAAACTAGCAAGTGTGACATCACAGAGGGTCTGGAATGGGGGCTCTGGCTGCTTCCAATGACTTCTGAGAGCAACATTCTTCCTGCCCACACATACACACTTGTTACAGACTGGAACATCCTGCTTTTACAACATTGGCTTTATTGGAGCTTGTGGTGATGTGGATGTAGTTTGTTCCCCAAAGGTTTATAGGCTGGAGGTTTGGTTCTCAGTGTGGTGGAGTTGAGGTGGTAGAACCTTTAAGAGGTGGAGCCTAGTGTGAGGTAATTTGGTCACTAGGGATGATGCCTTTGGAAGGAAGTAATATGCATCACATGGGCCCCCATTTGTTCCTGTGAGAGTGAGTTGTTATAAAAAGAGCAAGACCTGGATCCAAGATGGCAGACTAGAGGGAGGTTGTGTTCCTTGTTGCTCTGTAACTCAGGTTTCAAGCAGAGGAAAATCTGTTTCTCTGTGAGTCAGTCTTTCCTGCTCATTGATCCCCTACTATTTACCCCATTTGTCCACCTCTATCACCCACAGTCTGCCAGCATATCAACTACTTTTTGAGTGCAGATCACACACTGCCACCTATCATCTGCCATTTGCCTGTTTGCCTCTTGCCTGCCCATTGCCTTCCCTTTACCTACCACCTGAGGTCCACCTTCTGATTCTCCATTGGTAGCCTGAAGACTGCCTGCAGACCACCAGCAGATCACCAGCTGCCTGCTGTTGCCTGGAAGTCCACTGTCATAGTACCAGCAGGTTTGGTTACATGTGGCTGCCAACATTTTGGGACAAAAGCCAAGACCTCCAGGACCCCTGGCCCGACTGACTGCACTCTGCCTCCAGGACCACCAGCCTGATCGTGCCCCTTGCAGACTCAGCATCCATGCCCCACACTGCAGCTGCCCATTTGCCAACATGTTTGGAAGCCAGTGCAGCCATCCTGGATTATCCTGGAAGCAGAAGTGGAGATCTTTAGGTGGGGCCAATTCTATCCTGAGACAAAGATGGAAGTACCCCTCATGCATCAGGCTACTGAAGACTAGGAGGTTTGAAAAGTATGACTGTTATAGTGTAGAATTTTTTTCTCCTTTTTGAAAATTTTTACATTTTTATTTCTTTATTTTTCTCACTCTATTTTCCTTTTCTTCAGAGTCTCTTTCTCTCTTTACTCATGCTAACAACCAACTTCTTTTGATTCCATTTTCATTCTTCCTATAATCTAGTACTTCTATGTACTCTTTTCTTATCCCATTAACAGTTACGTCCTACACCCCTCCCATCCTCTTTGTCCTCCTTTGCCTTAGAAACTGCAGACCTCATTGCAAATCTATTGATTATGCTGTCGATAATAATGTAGATAATAATTGAACTCATCTTCTCTGTTTATTATGACAATATTGTTATTGTCTTCATAGGAGCTATTTGGTTTAGGGCTGCCTATTGTC
This sequence comes from Glaucomys volans, assembly GCA_020662805.1. NCBI lineage: Eukaryota > Metazoa > Chordata > Mammalia > Rodentia > Sciuridae > Glaucomys > Glaucomys volans. The sequence continues at coordinate 84,229 of JAJEJO010003260.1, forward strand.
TGGACTGGGTGCTGTTGATATTGATCTCCCCCTTAAAGAAGAGGTTTTGGAAAACCTGCAGAGTCACTATCAACCTATAGGGTGGAAACTGCAATACCCCAGACTTGCACTGTTAGAGGGGAAGATACACGAACAACATGAAAGAACAAGTAAAGAAAGTGTTCCAAACAAACTATGATTCTACATTAATAGAATCCAATGGCAGCATGGTAGAAGAAATATCAGAAAAGGAGTTCAGAATATACATAATTAAAATGATTTGTGAAGCAAAGGATGAGATAAGAGAGCAAATGCAGGCAATGAATTCACCCCTTCAATAAGCAGTTGAAAGAGCAACTTCAGGAAGCAAAAGATCACTTCAACAAAGAGATCGAGATTCTGAAAAAGAACCAAACAGAAATTCTTGAAATGAAGGAAACAGTAAATGAAATTAAAAACTCAGTAGAAAGCCTAACCAACAGGCTAGATCACTTGGAAGACAGAACCTCCAACAATGAAGACAAAATATATAATCTTGAAAATAAAGTTGACAAAACAGAGAATGGTAAAGAATTATGAATGTTCCAGGAATTATGGGACATCGTGAAAGAAGCTAAGAGACATAATGTCTAAATACAAAACTAAATGCATTACTTGTTGTAAAAGACATTATTTGAACATGTGAAGGAACTGAAATGGGGTCTGAGGACTAAATGGTAGTAATGCATCAATGTTATCTCCTGATATTGATGGTTGTTGGTGATTACACAGGAGAACATTCTCATTTATAGAAGATGAATGCTGAATTGTTTGAGAATTATGGGACATCATTGTATTAACATGTTACTCTCACATTGTTCAGGGAGAATAAAACATTTTTGTGCTGAACTTGCAACTTTTTATGATCTGATAATGTTTTAAAACCACTCTGAAAATATTATTGAATGTTTTATCACTACTTAGCCTGAAATGCACTCATCATTCATTTTAAATATGAAGACTCTGCTTAATGAGTATTCTCTCCTTTTCTAACCTCTTCAGCAAAGAGAACTCAGACCTATTCCTAGCAGGACAATCTGGGTCCAATAATTTATATGGTAATAGTTGGTGATATGACTATTTCATTCTCTTTTTTCAACTACCTGCTTCCACTTAGAAATGAAACTTTAATTATTCTGCTCTGACCTTTTTGCCTGCGAGGAGAGTATAATTACATGCCCAGTTTACAAAAATTATGTCACCTATTTGTCTAAAATTGAATCCTTGACAGAGATAAATAGGGCCAATATCAGAAAAGCCAGAGCAAATGACTTCTCTCAAATGCCTTCAAGAACCTTTCCATGCCGGGCGCGGTGGCGCACGTCTGTAATCCCAGCACTTGGGAGGCTGAGGCAGGAGGATCACGAGTTCAAAGCCAGCCTCAGCAACTTAGCGAGGCCCTAAGCAACTCAGTGAGACCCTGTCTCTAAATAAAATACAAAATAGGGCTGGGGATGTGGCTCAGTGGCCGAGTGTCCCTGAGTTCAATCCCTGGTTCCAAAAAAAAAAAAGAACCTTTCCTGCTTGGGTGGAATACATTCTGTTCCACAATCTGGAGCATGTCACAGGCCTGCTGCCTGATGCCTTGGGTGCACAACAAGAGCATAATTTATCATCAGCTAGAGGACATTGGGTAAAAACTCCTTCAGGAGTTGATTGTGTGAAATTAATTGAATACCATGATGGGTCTGATCCATCACTTTCCAAAAAGAAAAGGGGAAAATGGCACAGAACACACCCCAAGTTTGATGCATGAGACCTTGTGGAGGGAAAGTGCAGTTTATACTCAGGATCGTGATGGTCATGGACTGTGAATGTTCTATTTGTGCAGATCCCCAAAATTATCCAGAAAAGAATAGTATCTGTATCTGTACTTCTTTCTTTTCTCCTGCTGAAGGAGATAGATGATAAGGCTGGCTACGAGTGTTGGGAACTACTCAAATAACCACATTATACAAATATTCCATGGTATAGACATAAAAATACATAAAAGAATTCAGAGCTAAGGATTTTGCCATCTGAGGGACTCAGAGAAAGCTTCATAGAGGTTGTAACATTTGGTTGGTAACAACGTGTATGACTATATTTGTGGGGATGTAGGAAGAAACCTCTCAGGTATATATTACTCTAGGCTGTGGAATAGTACAATCCTGACATACATGCAAGGCTAATCATGCCTGGGGGCACACTCTCAGGTGACTAGACCCGCTGCCAGGCCATTGCCTCAGTGGAGATTCACTTGTCCTCCTCTCTTCCCTCCTCCCTTTGCAAAACTGTGTGACTCCTAATTGGACCATCCTCACAAGATATCATGCTACACTACTGGTTTCTTTGTTCTCAGACTCCCCTCTTGTATAAAAGAACTGTACTTCCTTAAGTTGAGATTGTGTCACAGAACCTGTCTCCCGGAGGCGTTGGTTACTCCATCAGCCTTACTCCCTCCGGAGAGGAAAAAAACCCTCACAGATCCATGAGGGATGAACTGAATATTTGAGAAATGAAGTCAAGAGCAGTGTCACAGAACTGAAGTCAAGTTGCTGAAGTCAAATCCTTAGGGAACACATGCTTTCAGTATAGAGCCAGGGAGAGAGGCATCAGCCAAGAGGAAATAGAAATGTAGAGAAACTGGAGGATCCAACAAGTGAGAAAGGAAGGAAATGTTTCATTAGGGAAAAATGACAAATATGTCAAAAGGGAGAGAAGTCAAAAGTAAAACAGAAAACACCACTGATACCATAACTGTGACTTCTGCAAGAGTGATTCTTAGGTAAGGATGGGACAAACCAATCTCAAGACAGAAGAGGAGATCCTGAAGGGAGAGTCAATGCAGTGGGTTGCGGGGGTGGGGGGTGGTCACCTTCCTTGTACTTTGGTGATAAATGAAGGAAGAATAGAGGTAAAAATAGCAATCGAAAAAGAATGAAGCAAAAAGAGGGAAAGGGGATTGATTGACTGATAAGGTGAAGAAAAACACTGTCATAGGCAGAAAGGTTGAACCCAACATAGAAGGAGAGATTGGTACTATAAGAAATACAACAAAACAAAACAAACAAATAAAAGAAATACAACAGATAATTATTCCACAAAGTTATTTTGGAAGGTGAGAGAAGTTGGAATGGAGAATGCAGCTATGAGAGTATCTCTTCTAACAGAAGAAAGAAGAAAAAGATAAGAAATTTTAAGATTGTTAAGATGAGGGGTATATAAGGGTGAAAAGTCAAAGATGTTAAGTGATTACCATTTTATGTGTAGTGAGAGCTCAGATACATTTTCAAGAAACAAAGGAAGTTTAAGTTTGGAGGGGGAATTTGAGAAATGGACTCCATTGAGAATATCAACTGTTGGGAGGGTTTCCAGTGAATGCAGAAAACTTTTATGTTCATGAAAGAAAGAACCATAGTAGGGTGGCATGAGGTAAACTGCTATTATGACTTGGAATGTCCCCCAAGCCTCAGGTGTTCAGGGGTGGGGCTTGGGGAAGTGATTGAAATGTGAGGGCTCTGGTCTTCATCAGTGGATGAATCCAGTGACAGTGGAATGGATTTCCAGGAGGTGGGGCTTAGTTGGAGGAAGTAGGTCACTGGGGAATGCCCTTCAAGGGGTTATCTTCTCTCTGGCCTCTTTCCCTCTGCTTCCTGGCTGCCATGAGTTCAGCAGCTTTCCTACTCTCTGCCCTTTTGTCATGATGCTCTGACCATGAACTGAATCCTCTGAAATTGTCAGCCAAAGCAAATCTTGCCTCATTTAAGATGCTTGTGTCAGGTATGTTTATTACAGCAAAAAAGTTGATTAATGTAACTACTGTAAATGACTATTGCAAATAGAATTCAAGAATTCCATGGCTTACATACACACACACACACACACACACACACACACACACACGCAAAGATGTTTACCTCTTTCTCGTGATAACTACGTTAGCAATGAATCTTCTCCACTCAGTCATCTAAAGACTAGGTTTGTAGTAACCCTTTCCATCACAACATGTGACTTCCAAGTTTGCTATGAGTGTTCCTATCCCAGTGGAAATGAACTTAGAGGAATGTTCATGCCACATTTTGTGCCCCAATGCTGAAAATGGCACATGGCCTTTCTATTCACATGTACTTAGTTAGTAAGAACTCAGTTCCATGGCCTACCCTGATATGGTCAAACAGCTAAGTTTCTGAGTTTAGGCCTATGCTGCTATTCTAAGGGACCAGGACTAGCATTAACATGCCAGATCTCTTAAGATTTATAAAAGTCTTCCCTTGGGACAGAACCAGAGATGCACAATATTAAATTATTCAGGATAATAAGCTTCAAAGTCTGAAGAACTCCAGGGGCCACATAATTGCTGGAGCTCTCCTTGGTATTGAACACCACAGCTGCCCAAAATATTCCACAGAAAACAAAAGGAACACCATGGTGCATGGCTCTTATGGGGCTATTAAAAAATAATCTTGAAGGCCACAGGTGCAGATGCTGGAAGTGTTTTCTCCAGGTGCTGCTACTGCTCACATGGCTGAGGACACCTGGAGGCTTTCTCCCTGGGTGCCCCTGCAGAGGGCACTGGGGCCATTGCCAAGAGGTTTTTCTCTTGGGGCACAGTTGCCCCTGAAACCATTGCTGCAGGTGCCCAGAGGTCTTTTCTCTGGATGCTGCTGCTGCTACTGACACTGTCGCAGTTGCCATTTCCTGGAGGTCTGTTGTAAAGTGGAACAGGAGCGGCCTGTGGGGGTAAGGAGGATGAGTGCAAGGGCGCTAACACCACATCGGGAGCTCAAGTTATGAAGATGCAGGCTCGGTTTAATGTGGAACAAACAAGCATATATAACAGGCATTCACTAATTACAAATTGCCAATAGCTGTTAACACCCCCAGGCCAAGCTCCCAATCATGCTTGTGCTAGGCTTGTGATTAGTCCAATTAAGGGAAGAGGAAATGTCTAAGCTCTGTGTCCTCAGGTAATCCGACAGAGGTCTGCTGCCCTTGTTGCTGCCTCGGATGCCCAGCTGCCATCTACACTGCTGCTGCTGCTACAGCTGACACCATTGCTGTGAAAGCTGTTGCCACTCCCTGGAGGTCACCTGGAGGTCTCCTCTCTGGGTATTGCTGTAGCTGCAGCCACAGCTGCTGCCACTGCCCCTGCTGCCACAGTCCCCCCACCTGCTGCTAATGCCACCAAAGTCAGCTACTGCTACTGACTCCCTGCCTGCTGACACTGACTCCTGCTAGTACTGCTTCCACCACTGCCCAGAGGTCTGCTGCCAGGGAGAATCCAGGTTTCATTGCACATGGCCACATTCATTTTGAGACACCAGTCAGAGCCTAGGGTTTGTTTGGGGTGCCATTGGATTTGTTGCCAAAGCCATTTTGGGGTGCAGCTGCCCCTGTCTGGGACACTGGTCAGGACATGGAGGTTCAGTGTCAGGGTGCCTATGGGTTTGACTGCACCTGGGGTCTTCCTCCTAGGAGTGAGGGTTGTCACAATCTAGTTACTGTCTCTCAGAATTGCTCATCCCTGGTGGTCTCTCTCCAAATTCCAGTGGCATTGAGATCTCAGGATTGCAACATTGCTAAACCCAGTGAATCTGAGGCCCAGAGTGAGAAGATAGTGGCTGGGTCTTCCAGGGCCTCTCTGAGCCAGGCAGTCTTGTGGGAAGTCAGAGAGAAGGCTGAGAAGCTTTTGGACACTGGCAGAGACAGTCGTTCAATTTTCCACCAAGATTTATTGGATTTTTATTTTTTTTCTTCTCTGGCATCTCTCTCCACCATATTTGGAGCAGGGTGTTTCTTGTGCATTAATTTGTTGTTGTGATGGTAATATATGCATGGTGTTTTGCAGTTCTGCTGTATATTCTGTATATTCTTTTCTTTTTAATTTTTTTCTTCTCTTTATATGTATTCTTCCTCTCACTTGTCTGTCTTTCTAGATTCCCTTTCTACCTTTCTCCACATAACAGCCAATCTCTGTTGGTTTCTCTCCCACTCTTCTTGTGGATTTTTGCTTCTGGCTTCTCTCTTTCTCCCTCATGAATACCATGTCCTTCACTGTTTCTGTTCTTTCTTTGTCCACTATTTGAGATTATAAATCTGTTTGGCAAATTTTCTGTTTTTATTGTGAACAGTGATTGAACTCATTATTGCTGTTTTTAGTGAAAGGGCAGTGGATGTCTTGCTGGGAACTATTAGATTTGAAGTTGTATATTGTTTGCACTGGGTGTTGTTGATATTGGTCTCCCTTTTAAAGGTGGGATAATGGAAATCTTCAGTGACAACATAGGTTTGCAGGGTAAAATCTGTACTGCCTCAGATTCATACAACTAGAGGGGAAAAAACACAGGCAACATGAGAAAACAAGGAAAGAAAGTGCCACAAACAAATCCAGATGCCTGAATAAGAGAAGCCACTGACAACACAATAGAAGAAATGTACAAGAAGGAGTTTAGAATGTACATAGTTAATCTGAATTGTGAAGTAAAGGATGATATAAAGAGTGAAATCAAAGAGAAAATACAGGAAGTGAAAGATCACTTCAATAAAGAGTTAGAAATTGTGGGGGGAAAAAACAAGCAGAAATCCTCAAAATGAAGGAATCAATAAACCAAGTTATAAATTAATTGGAAAGCATCACCGACAAACTAGACCATTGGGAATACAGAACCTCAGACAATGAAGACAAAATACTTAATATTGAAAATAAAGTCAACCATGCAGAGGAGATGGTAAGAGTCCATGAACAGAACTTCCAAGAATTACGGGATAACATGAAAAAAACAAATTTAAGAGTTATTGGGATAGAAGAAGGCACAGAGATACAAACCAAAGGAAAGGACCATCTTTTCAATGACATAATATCAAAAAACATCCCAAACCTAAAGAATGAAATAGAAAATCAAATACAGGAGGTTTACAGGACTCCAAATGTACAAAACTACAGCAGACTCACACCAAGACACATTATAATGAAAATGACTAAAATACTGAATAAGGATAAAATCTTAAAGGCTGTGAGAGGGAAAAAAAAAGCAATTGGGAAAACCAATTCAGATCTCAACTGATTTCTCAACACAGACCCTCAAACCTAGGAGGTCATGGAACAACATATTTTAAACTCTGAAAGAAAATGGATGCCAACCAAGAATTTCATATCCAGGAAATTAAGTTTCAGGTCTGAAGATGAAATAAAAACCTTCCATGATAAACAAAAGTTAAAAAAAAATCATGATTAGAAAGTCTGCACTACAGAACATTCTCAACAAAATATTCCAATAGGATGAAGTGGGAAAAAAAGTGAAAACCAGCAAAGGAAGGACCTATACTAAAGGAATAGTTAAAAGAGAAACTAAATCAAATTAAAAACCAGAAATAAAACAAAATGGAAGGGAATAAAAGTCATATCTCAGTAATAACCTTGAATATTAATGGACTAAACTCATCAATCAAAAGACATAGACTTCCACATTGGATTAAAAAACAAGACCCAGCAATATGCTATCTCCAACTCACCTCATAGGCAAAGACATCCACAGAGTAAAGGTGAAAAAATGGGAAAAAAAATATCACTCACATGGATTAGGTAAACAAGCAGGGGTTTCCATCCTCATATCAGATAAAGTGGACATCAAGCCAAAGTCCCCATAAGGGACAAAAGAGGTCATTTCATTCTATTGAAGGGAATTATACAGCAGCAAAACATAACAACTGTAAATATTTATGGTCCAAACAATGGAGCATCTATATACCTTAAGCAAACACTTTTCAAATTCAAGAATCAAAGAAACCACAACACAATAATACTGGGTGATTTTGACACACCTCTCTCACTACTGTTCTGATCTTCTAACAAAAAACTAAATAAAGAAATTATAGAACTAAATACTACAATCAATAATTTAGTCTTAATAGACATATATAGAATATTTCATCCATTAATAAGTGAAAACACTTTTTTTCTCAGCAGCACATGAATCCTTCTCTAAAATAGACCATATCTTATGCCACAAAGCAATGCTTAGTAAATGCAAAAAATGGAGATAAAACCCTGCATTCTATCACATCATAATGGACTCAAATTACAAATCAACAATAAAAAAAATAGTTCCTTAGCTCAAATCTTCACCATGTCAGCCTAGAACCTGATTGCCTTAACAAGACCCCTAAAGCACAAGAAGTAAAATCAAGAATCAATAAATGGGATGGATTCAAACTAAAAAGCTTCTTCTCAGCAAAAGAAACAATCAATAATGTGAAGAGAGAGCCTACAGAGTGGGAGAAAATCTTAACCACGTGCACCTCAAATAAAGCATTAATCTCTAGAATATATAAGAAACTGAAAAAACATCAAAAAACCCAAATAACCCAATCAATAAATGGGCTAAGGAACTGAACAGATGCTTCACAGAACAAGATATACAATGGATAAACAAATATATGAAAAATGTTCAACATCTCTAGTAATTAGAGAGATGCAAATCAAAACTTCTATAACATTTCATCACACCCCAATCAGAATGGCTATTATCAAGAATACAATCAACAATAAGTGTTGGTGAGGATATAGGGGAAAAGGTACACTCATACATTGCTAATGGGAATGCAAATTGATGCAACCATTATGGAAAGCAATGTGAAGAGTGCTCAGAAAACTTGGAATGGAACCACCATTTGACCCAGCTATCCTACTCCTTGGTTTACACCCAAAGGACTTAAAATCAACATACTACAGTGACACAGCCACATCAATGTTTATAGCAGCTCAATTCACAATTGCTAAACTATGGAACCAACTCAGATGCAACTTAGATGCCCTTCAACAGATGAATGGATAAAGAAAATGTGTGTGTGGGGGGGGGTGTATACATACATACATATACAATGGAATATTACTCAGTTTTAAAGAAAAGTGAAATTCTGGCATTTGCTAGTAAATGGATGAAGTTAGAGAATATCATGCTAAGTGAAATAAGTCAAACCTTAAAAACCAAAGGCTAAATGTTTTCTCTGATATACAGAAGCTAATTCACAATAAGGGGTGGGGGGATAGGAAAGAATATAATTACTTTATATAAGGTAGGGGGAGTAAAGGGAAGGGAAGGGGTAAGGGAGTAGGAATGATAGTAGAGTGAAACAGACATTATTACCTCATGTACATGTATGACTGCATGACTGATGTGACCCTGCAATATATATAATCAGAAAAATGAGAGATTACACTTTGCATATGAACTATCAAAATGTATAAATGCATTCTACTGTCATGTACAACTAATTAGGACAAATAAAATTTTTTTAAAAATTTTTAAATAATTACCACAGAAAACCTGGGGAAAAAAATCTTTCTGCATGTACAAGATATTCCCTTGGACACTTTGAAGTCTGACCACTTAGCAAAAATGATTGAATTAAGGAGTAAAAGGAATCTCAGACTGCAAGTTAGATAATTTGGAATGTAGTACAGATTCTGTCAGCAATTATCTGACTACATAGCCAAGTCACTTTTTTCCTCTGAGTATTAATTTCACTGCTTAAAATGCTAATTTCAAGTTCAGTGAACATTGTAACCTCTCTTATTCAAACATGTATTAAGTCCTTTCATCTATGACAATATTTCTGGGTTCTGTTGTCTTATGAAACAGAAGCCCCAAGTTAGTGTTCAACAGGAAGGCATGTTAAATACCAACATTTAGATTACAGATGATGACCTCTTTCTGGAAGGCATTTTGGTACAGATTTTCAAGAGGCATAAATACATTCATGCTAAAGGAAGTGTGAGAAATCTAAATGTCCATAGAGAATTACATATGATTATCTATGGTAGAGAAAATTAAAAGCAATGAAAGTGTGCTAATTCAATAGGAATATTGAATATAGTGAATATATGCAGTCATTAAAAATAGGATTTTAAAGTTTATTTAGCACAATGGATATTGAATCATTAAAATGCTTGGTTAATTATTCAAGATAATTATTTAAGAAATATTTAAGAAATATCTCTAAAATGTCAAGTCCTCCCAACACTTTCTTGTAGCTCAAATCAGTACCTGAAATCTATGTATTATAATTGTCTTGTTTCTTGTTTCCCTCCACAAACCGAATGTATGCTCAATGAGATCCTAAATTTTTGATCTTAACTCTCTTTCCCTAGAAAAGTATTTGGTAGATAGTAGGCATTCAATAAAAATATTTTGCATAGAGCACAGACACATGAGACTTCCACACCTGGGAGTCCAGCCCAGAGTACCCATGTGAGGTACTGGAAACCTGCAGGGACACTATAAATCTATAGGGGGGAAACTGTAATACCTCAGATTCTCACTGATAGAGAGGAAGATACATGAACAACATGAGAAAACAGGGGAAGAACATGTCCCAAACAAACCTAGATGCTACATCAACAGAATCCAATGAGAGCAGGGCAGAAGAACTGTCAGAAAAGGAGTTCAAAATGCACATAATTAAAATGATCAGAGAAGCAAAAGATGTGTTAAGAGAACAAATGCAGCCAATGAATGATCGCACCAATCAACAGTTAAAAGAACAAATGCAGGAAGCAAAAGATCATTTCAATAAAGAGATAGAGATTCCGAATGAAAAAACAAACAGAAATCCTTGAAATGAAGAAAACAATAAACCAAATTAAAAGCTCAATAGAAAGCATAACCAACAGGCTAGATCACCTGGAAGACAGAACCTCAGACATTGAAGACAAAATATTTAATCTTGAAAGCAAGGTTGACTAAACAGAGAAGATGGTAAGAATTCATGAAAAAAGCCTACAAGAGTTATGGGATATCATTAAAAGACCAAATATAGGAATTATTGGGATTGGCACAGAGCTACAAACCAAAGGAATGAATAATCTATTCAATGAAATAATATCAGAAAATTTCCCAAATCTGAAGAATGAAATGGAAAATCAAATACAAGAGGCTAACAGGACACCAAATGTACAAAACTACAACATACTACAACCAAGTCATATTATAATGAAAGTACCTAACATGCAAAATAAAGATAGAATTTTAAAGACTGCGAGATGAAAAAATAAGATTATATTCAGGGGGAAACCAATATGGTTAACAGCAGATTTATCAACCCAGACCCTAAAAGCAAGAAGGGCCTGGAACAACATATTTCAAGTTCTGAAAGAAAATGGATGCCAAACAAGAATCTTATACCCAGCAAAACTTACCTTTCAGATTTGAATATGAAATAAAATCCTTCCATGATAAACAAAAGCTAGAAGAATTTACGAATAGAAAGCCAGCACTACAGAATATTCTAAGCAAAATATTCCATGAGGAAGAAATGAAAAATAACAGTATAAATCAGCATAGGGAGGAACTACCCTAAAGGAATAGCCAACTAAAGAAGAAATCAAGTCAAGTTAAAAACCAAAAATAAGCCAAAATGACCAATAATACAAATCATATCTCAATAATAACCCTGAATGTTAATGGCCTGAACTCATCAATCAAAAGACATAGGCTGGCAGATTGGATTAAAAAGAAAGACCCAACAATATGCTGTCTACAAGAGATGCATCTCATAGAAAAAGATACCCACAGACTAAAGGTGAAAGGACGGGAAATAACATACCACGCACATGGACTCAGTAAAAAAGCAGGTGTTTCCTTCCTCATAAGAGATAAACTGGACTTCAAGCCAAAATTAGTTACAAGGAATAAAGAAGGGCATTTCATTGCTTAAGGGAAGCATAAATCAGCAAGACATAACAATCATAAGTATTTATGCCCCAAGTAATGGCTCATCCCTGTACATCAAAAAAATCCTTCTCAATTCCAGGAACCAAATAGACCACAACACAATAATATTGGGTGACTTTAACACACCTCTCTCACCACTGGACATATCTTCCAAACAAAAATTGAAAAAATAAACCATAGAACTCAAGAACACAATCAATAATTTAGACTTAACAGACATATATAGAATATTCCATCCATCAAAAAGCAAGTATACTTTTTTCTCAACACCTCATGGATCCTTCTCTAAAATAGACCAAAAGTTATGCCACAAAGCTACTCTTAGCAAATACAATACCTTGTATTAGCAAATACAATACCTTAGCAAATACAATACCTTGTATTCTATCAGATTATAATGGAATGAAATTAGAAATCAATGATAAAATGAAAAACAGAAACTACTCCAACACCTGGGGATCAAATAATATGCTATTGAATGATGCATGGATAACAGAAGACATCAGGGGGAAATAAAAAAAAATTCTTAGAGGTAAATAAGAACAAAGATATAACATATCAAAATCTCTGGGACACTATGAAAGCAGCACTAAGAGGAAAATTCATTCCATGGAACACATTCAATAAAAGAATGAAAAGTAAACAAATGACTTCTCCTTACAGCTCAAAGCCCTAGAAAAACAAGAACAGAACAACACAAAAAGTAGTAGAAGACAGGAAATTATTAAAATCAGAGTGGAAATCAATGAAATTGAAACAAAGAAATAATCCAAAAAATTGACAAAACAAAAAGTTGGTTCTTTGAAAAAAAAAATTGATAAACCCTTAGCCACACTAACAAAGAAGAGAGAGAAAATTTAAATTACTAAAATTCCTGATGAAAAAGGAAATATCACAACAGACACTATCAAAATATAAAACATAATTAGAAGCCATTTTGAAAATCTATACTCCAACAAAATAGAAAATCTCAAAGACATCAACAGGTTTCTAGAGGCATATGATCCACCCAAACTGAATATGGAGGACATACATAATTTAAATAGATCAATTTCAAGCAATGAAATAGAAGAAGCCATCAAAAGCCTACCAACAAAGAAAAGTCCAAGACCAGATGGATTCCCAAGTTCTACAAGACCTTCATAGAAGAGCTCATTCCAATACTCCTCAAAGTATTCCATGAAATAGAGGAGGAGGGAACCCTTCCAAACTCATTCTATGAAGCTAATATCACCCTGATACCAAAACCAGAGAAGGACACATTGAGGAAAGAAAATTTCAGACCAATATCCCTAATGAACATAGATGCAAATATTCTTAACAAATTTTAGCAAATCACATTTAAAAAGCATATTAAAAAGATAGTGCACCATGATCAAGTGGGTTTCATCCTGGGGATGCAAGGTTGGTTCAACATCCAGAAATCAATAAATGTAATTTACCACATCAACAGGATTAAAGTTAAGAATCACATGATTATTTCAATAGATGCAGAAAAAGCATTTGATAAAAAGCAACTCCCCTTCATGCTCAAAACACTAGAAAAAAATAGGGATAGTGGGAACCTTCCTTAACAATGTAAAGGCTATCTATGCTAAGCCCACAGCTAGCATCATTCTAAATGGAGAAAAATTGAAAGTATTTCCCCTGAGAACTGGAACAAGGCAGGGATGCCCTCTTTCTCCACTTCTATTCGACATCGTCCTTGAAATTCTAACCAGAGCAATTAAACAAACCAAAGAAATTAGAGGGATATGAATAGGAAAAGAAGAGCTCAAACTATCCCTTTTTGCTGATGACATGATTCTCTATTTAGAAGAGCCTAAAAATTCCACCAGAAAACTTCTAGAACTCATAAATGAATTCAGTAAAGTAGTAGGATATAAAATCAATGCTCACAAATCTAATGCATTTTTATTCATAAGTGATTAATCCTCTGAAAGAGAAATTATGGAAACTATCCCATTCACAATAGCCCCCCAAAAAAATAAAATACTTGGGAATCAACCTAACAAAAGAGGTGAAAGACCTCTACAGTGAGAACTACAGAACACTAAAGAAAGAAATTAAAGAAAACCTTAGAAGATTGAAAGATCTCCCATGCTCTTGGATAGGCAGAGTTAATATTATCAAAATGGCCGTACTACCAAAAGCGCTATACAAATTCAATGCAATTCCCTTTAAAATCCCAATGATGTACGTCATAGAAATAGAGCAAGGAATCATGAAATTTATTTGGAGGAATAAGAGACACCAAATAGCTAAAGTAATCCTTAGTAGAAAGAGCAAAGCAGGGGGTAACACAATACCAGAACTTCAACTATCTTACAGAGCAATAGTAACAAAAACAGCATGGCATTGGCACCAAAATAGACAGGTAGATCAATGGTACAGAATAGAAGACACAAAGACAAATCCACATAAATACAGTTTTCTCATACTAGACAAAGGTGCCAAAATCATAAAATGGAGAAAAGATAGCCTCTTCAACAAATGATGCTGAGAAAACTGGAAATCTGCATCATGTTGGCTTAGGACCTGACTTCCTTAACATGACACCCAAAGCACAAGAAATAAAAGCAGGAAACAATAATTGGGATAGATTCAAACTAAAAAGCTTTTTCTCAGCAAAGGAAACAATCAACAATGTGAAGAGAGAACCTACAGAGTGGGAGAAAATCTTTGCCACACACACTTCAGATAGAGCACTAATCTCCAGAATCTATAAAGAACTCAAAAAACTTTACCACAAGAATATAAATAACCCAATCAATAAATGGGCTAAGGAAATGAGCAGACACTTCACAGAAGAAGATCTACAAGCAATCAACAGATATATGAAAAAATATTCAACATCTCTAATAATAAGAGAAATGCAAATCAAAACTACCCTAAGATTTCATCTCACCCCAATCAGAATGCCTATTATTAAGAATACAAGCAACAACAGGTGTTGGCAAGGATGTGGTGGCGAAAGGTACACTCATACATTGCTAATGGGGTTGCAAATTAGTGCAGCCCCTCTGGAAAGTGGTCTGGAGATTCCTTAGAAAACTTGGAATGATCGGATCCACCATTTGACCCAGCTATCCCACTCCTTGGCCTATACCCAAAGGACTTAAAATCAGCATACTACAGTAAAGAAGCCACATCCATGATCATAGATGCTCAATTCAAAATAGCTAGATTGTAGAACCAACCTAGATGCCCTTCAATTGATGAATGGATAAAGAAATTGTGGTATATATGTATACAATGGAATATTACTCAACCATAAAGAAGAATGAAATTATGGCCTTTGCAGGTAAATGGATGCAGTTGGAGAATATCATGCTAAATGAGATAAGCCAATCCCAGAAAACCAAAGGCTGGATGATCTCTCTGATAAGTGGATGATGATACATGATGAGGAAAGGGAGGGAGGCCAAAATGGAGGAAGGATGGATTACATAGAGGAAAAAGGGGGATGAGGATGGGGTGGGGGGAGAAAAATAACAGAATGAGACAAACATCATTACCCTGTGTACATGTATGATTATGCAAACGGTGTGAACCTAGTTCATGTACAACCAGAAAAACAATTGTACTCCATTTGTGTATGATGAATCAAAACAAATTAAATTTAAAAAGAAAAATACATTAGAAAAAGAAAAAATATATATTTTGTATAAATAAATTTAGCATTGATAGAAAAAACAGAAAATTACATGCATAGTGCAACTATTCAAATTTAGCTTAGTTTATATGTATAAATGAACCTGAATATGTCTTGGATATTTCTTATGAATTTATTTCTTGTTAAAGTTCAAAAAAGGAAAAAAAAATCAATTTCTTAATTATTAGATGATATTTGACCTTCAACCTGGTGTGTGTGTATGTGTGTGTTTGTGTGTGCACACGCATATTCATGCACAATAATACTACACTGGCCATCCCTGGTTCCTTCTTTTTACTGTGTAACAGTTTCAAACCTTGTCACTTTCTTTGTCAGAATTGCTTTGTCAGAATGTAAAACCTAAAATGGATCTTGCTAGTCCCCTGTTAAAAACCTCAGGGACCTTGCAAAACACTCAAAATACAATTGGAGCACCACCTTCTCCATGGTTTCAAGACTGGCCAGCTTCCCCACTGTGTGTCCTGCCAGGCCCTCCCACACCCACCTCATTTCACTGCACTTTTTCTTTGTCCTCACCACCCAGTCTTAGTTTTCTTTGGCTGCACTCAAGCACTCCCTGAGGCCTCCTCTCCCAGATGTCTCAAGCCTGCTGCTTCTCACCCATCAGGCCTCTGTTCAGCATTATTCCCCAGAGCAACCAACTCCACAAGTCTTTGTCCTACAACCTTCTTGCTGTATTGATTTAAGAACATTAATCCTTACCTTGAATTGCCTTACCTCTTAATGCTTTTGTTGTATCTGCCTCCTTCCCCAGAAAATCTGCTTTCTGTCAGCAGGACACTTGTCTGTCTTCTCCATCATCCCAAGACCCAGAGAAAACACAGGGAATCACCAACAATTCCTTGTTCTATCAGTGAATCCATGATGCTGACCTTGGTTCTTATCTATTTTAAAATGTAGTGTTTTTCCTACTCCATTTTTAGTATCTTATTCCTTGACCTCACTTTCAAAATGCTGAAGGAAGGTTTGATTTCAAATGATAAAGGTGTTCATAAAGATATGAGCAAAGAATGTTCTGGGATAAGACTGTTAGCAAGGGACCAAGAGAAAAGAGGCATTTGATGTGCATTAAAACCTTATAGAAAGCATACAGTGTTTGCCTTGATCAAGACTGTTTATAGAAGGCTGGCCCCAAAGCCAACTATTTTAAGCCAAAAAAAAGGGAAATTTTTACTTCATGTTACAATAAAATTTAAGAATACACTGTCTTCAGTTGTTCCTGGATCCAGGTGCTCAAAACATGTTATCAAACAATGAGTTTCCAGCTGTGCATTGTGGTGCACATTTGTAATCCCAGCAGCTCTGAAGGCTGAGGCAAGAGGATAGCAAGTTCAAAGCCAGCCTCGGCAATGGCAAGGCACTAAGCAACTCAGTGAGACCCTGTCTCTAAATAAAATATAAAATAGGATTGGGGATGTGCCTCAGTGGCTGAGTGCCCCTGAATTCAATCCCTGGTAAACATCCCCCCCAAAAAAAGTTTCCTTAACTTTTCATATCTGCTTTTTTAGTGTTGGCATTTTTTCAATTAGAAATGACCAACAATAATTTCAACTTAAGTCCTAATAATTTAATAATATCAATCAATAAATAGTACTTCTTTCCTGTAGGGACACACCTTAAAATGGTGACAGTAATAACAACAACACCCTCAGGGCATAAGCCCCCCTCACTAGTGGTACCACCAAGGTGGTGGCCCAGGATTGGCTCATTCAACTTCCGTGAACATGAACAGCTCGTGGCCACTATTAAATCTTAGGAGACCTCTGCCCTGCAGGCTTTGATGTGTACTGCATGGGCTGCTGACCTTTAAGGTGATTGGCCCTCGCCTGTATCTCCTCCCCTTTCTTTGTTTTTTTTCTCACTCACTCGCCCCCTCATATATCTGTTCCACTTCCTCATTAAACGAGATCCTGCTTCGACAGACCTCCCGGCTGGTGTGGTTTTTCAGCCGTCGACACTCATCATCCTGCTCGACCCCATGCTCCCCCCTGGCTGGCCCAGGGAGGACACCCGACCTTTGTTGTTCGGTGCGGAACAACACTTTCCCAGTAGCTACACCAAAATTTCAGAAGATCCCTGTGGACAGATGTGTCAATTTTTACCTCATGAAACATCACTCAAAAATTCATAGTTTATAAAGCAATAATAATTCATCATTGCTTACAAACATATGAGTGGTTCTCTTGGTCTCAGTTAGGCTCATTGAGGCATTTGCAATCAGCTCTGAGAGATTTGGACGTTCTGTTGATTTTGCCCAGGTCCTCTGCATGTTTGGGAACTTACAGACTGGCTCTTCTTGAGTAAAAAAAGGAGGTTCTCCTCATTTCTCTACCAGCTTAGCCCAGATACTTATCAAAGCAATGGCATGTTATAAGAGAGAAGGTGGAAATTCTCAAAAACCCTTAAGGCCTAGACTTAGAAGTAGTACAGCACCAAACTGAACCACAAGGACCCATACATATTGAAAGAATTCAGGAACATCATAGGAAAAGCTGAAGAGACATCACAATGGGCAAGGATGCAGGTAAGTGAAAAACCAGGATCATATTGGCAATCAATCTCACTGAACTTGGGTCAAATGCCCATCTTTAAATGAGTCACTATAAATGAAGAGTGGACAGAAAGCTTAGCAGTAATGATTTCTAAGGGAAATGAGATGTGCTGTTTCCTGAGGAAAGACTGACAAGGAAGGAAAACCAGAAATGTTTTTGCTCCATGGACTTACAAGCAGGGAGTCAGTTTATTATAGTGATTTAGAGCACAAGATTGTAATTCTGAGAGATCCAAGATGGCAGACTAGAGGGAGGCTGAGTTCCTTGTCTCTCTGTAACTAGAAATTCAAGCAGAGGAAGATCTGTTTCTCTATGAGGTAGTCTTTGCTCCTCATCGATTCCCTGCTGTTTAACCCATTTGTCTACCTCAATCATCAACAGTCTGCCAGCATATCGACTACATTTGAGTGCAGATTGCTCACTGACTGCTGCCTATCATCCACCATTTGCCTCTTTGCCAGTCTCTGGCCTGCCTATTGCCTACCTTTCAACTACCCATCACCCACCAACAGAGGTTCACCTGCTGATCATCCACCAGTAGCCTGCAGACTGCCTGCAGATGGTCAGTGGATCATCAGCTTCCTGCTGTTGCCTAGAAGTCCACCATTGCAGTACCCACAGATTTGGTCACTCATGGCTGCCACCGTTTTGGGAAAACAGCCAGGAACTGCAGGACCCCCAGCCCGACTGACTGCACCCCACACAGACTCAGCACCCACACCCTGTGCTGCATCTCCCATTTGCCAACATGTTTGGAAGCCAGTGCATTCATCTTGGATTACCCTGGAAGTGGAAACTGTCATTAGGTGGGACAAATCTGATCCTGAGACACTTGCTGGTGACTGGAAGCTCATTGTCAGGTACCTCTCATGTATCAGGCTACTGAAGACTGGGAGGATTGAATAGTATATGACTGTTATAGTGTAGATTTTTTTTCCTCCATTGCGAAGATTTTTAAATTTTTATTTCTTTATTTTTCTTTCTATTTTCCTTTTGTTTACCTGTTTCCTCAGAGTCTCTTTCTCCCTTTTCTCAAGCTAACAACCAACATCTTTTGACTACACTTTCACCCTTCCTATGATCTAGAACTTCTTCATACTTTTATCCCATTAACAGTTACATCCTATGCCCCTCCCCATCCTCTTTGTCCTCCATTGCAAATTGCAGACCTCATTGCAAATCTATTAGTTATACTGTAGATAATAATTTAACTCATCCTCTCTGTTTATTATGACAATATTGTTAATATCTTCATAGAGGTTATTTGGTTTATGGCTGCATGTTGTGTGTACTGGGTATTGCTAATATTGATCTCCCCCTTAAAGAAGAGGTTTTGGAAAACTACAGTGTCACTATAAGCCTACAGGGTGCAAACTGCAATACCCCATATCTGCATTGCTAGAGGGGTAGATACATGAACAAAATGAAAAAACAAGGGAAGAAAGTGTTCCAAACAAACCAAGATTCTATACTAATAGAATCCAATGACAGCATGGTAGAAAAAAGTCAGAAAAGGAGTTCAGAGTATACATGATTAAAATGATTTGTGAAGCAAAGGATGAAATAAGAGAGCAATGAATAATCACTGCAATAAGCAGTTGAAAGAGCAACTACAGGAAGCAAAAGATCATTTCAACAAAGAGATAGAGATTCTGAAAAAGAACCAAACATAAATCCTTGAGATGAAGGAAAAAATAAACCAAATAAAATACTCAATGGAAAGTATCATCAAAGATCACCTGGAAGACAGAACCGCAGACAATGAAGACAAAATATTGAATCTTGAAAATAAACTTGCTCAAACTGAGAAGATGGTAAGAAATCATGAATGGAACCTCCAAGAACTATGGAATAAAATGAAAAGATCAAATTTAAGAATTATCAGCATTGAGGAAGGCACAGAGATACAAGCCAAAGGAATGAACAACCTATTCAATGAAATAATATCAGAAAATTTCCCAAACCTGAAGAATGAAATAGAAAATCAAATACAAGAGGCTTACAGAACACCAAATGCACAAAATTGCAGCAGATCCAAACCAAGGCACATTATAATGAAAATGCCTAATGTACAAAATAAAGATAGGATTTTAAAAGCTGCAAGAGAAAAGCATCAGATTACATACAGGGGAAAACCAATACAGATATCAGCAGATTTCTCAGCCCAGACTCTAAAAGTTAGAAGGGCCTGGAACAATATATTTCAAGCTCTGAAAGAACATGGTTGCCAACCAAGAATCCTATATCCAGCAAAACTAACCTTCCAATTTGAAGACGAAATAAAATCCTTCTATAACAAACAGAAGTTAAAGGAATTTACACATAGAAAGCCTGCACTACAGAACATTCTTAGCAAGATATTTCATGTGGAAGAAATGAAAAACAACCATGTAAGTCAGCAAAGGGAGGAGTTACCCTAAAGGAAAAGCCAATCAAAGGAGAAATCAAGACAAGTTAAAAATCGAAACTAAGTCAAAATGACTGGGAATGCAAATCATATTTCAATAATAACCCTGAACAGTTAATGGTCTAAATTCATCAATCAAAAGACATCGACTGGCAGATTGGATTAAAAAGACCCAACAATATGCTGCCTTCAAGAGACTCATCTCATAGAAAATGACATTCCACAGATTAAAGGTAAAAGGTTGGGAATAAAACATACCACACACATGGACTCAGTATAAAAGCGAGGATTTCCATCCTTATATCAGATAAAGTGGACTTCAAGCCAAAGTTAGTCAGAAGGGATAAAGAAGGTCACTTCATACTGCTTAAGGGAACCATAAATCAGGAAGACATAGCAATCATAAATATTTATGCCCCAAACAATGGCCCATCCATGTACATCAAACAAATCCTTCTCAATTCCAGTAATCAAATAGACCACAAACAATAATTCTGGGTGATTTTAACACACCTCTCTCACCACTGGATAGATCTCTCAAACAAAAACTAAACAAAGAAACCATAGAACTCAATAACACAATCAATAACTTAGATTTAACAGACATATATAGAATATTCCATCATTCAACAAGCTAATACACTTTCTTCTCAGCAGTACATGGATCCTTCTCTAAAATAGACCATATGTTATGCCACAAAGAATCCCTTAGTTAAATCAAGAAAATAGAGATACTACCTTGTACTCTATTGGATCATAATGGAATGCAATGTTGATTTCTAAATCAACAGCAAAATAAAAAACAGAAACTACTCCAACACCTGGAGACTAAATAAAATGCTATTGAATGAAGTGTGGATAACAGAAAACATCAGGGAAGATATAAAAAAATTCTTAGTGGTACATTAGAATGACAATACAACATATCAAAATTTCTGGGACACTGAAAGCAGTACTAAGAGGAAAAATCATTGCATGGAGTGCATTGAAGAAAAGAATAAAAAATCAACAATGACCTAATATTACATCTCAAAGTCCTACAAAAAGAAGAACAGAACAACACCAAAAGTAGTAGAAGACAGTAAATAATTAAAATCAGAGCTGAAATCAATGAAACTGAAACAAAAGAAACAATTCAAAAAATGACAAAACAAAAAGTTCGTTCTTTGAAAAAGTAAACAAAATAGATAAACCCTTAGCCACACTAACAAACAGAAGAGAGAAAACTCAAATTACTAAAATTTGTGATGAAAAAGAAAATATCACAACAGACACCACTGAAATACATAACACAATTAGAAGCTACTTTGGAAATCTATACTACAATAAAATAGAAAATCCCAAAGACATTGGCAAATTTCTAGAGACAAATGATCCTCCCAAAATGAACCAGGAGGACATACACAATTTAAACAGATCAATTTCAAGCAGTGAAATAGAAGAAAACTTCAAAAGCCTACCAAGAAAAGTCCAGGACCAGACAGATTCTCAGCTGAGTTCCACAAGACTTTCAAAGAAGAACTTATAACCAACACTCCTGAAAGTATTTCATGAAATAGAAAAGGAAGGAACTCTTCCAAATTCTTTCTATGAAGCCAGTATCACTCTGATACCAAAACCAGACAAAGACACATCTAGGAAAGAAAACTTTAGACCAATATCTCTGATGAATATAGATGCAAAAATCCTTAAAATTCTGGCAAATCACTTACAAAAACATATTAAGAAAATAGTGCACCATGATTAAGTGGGGTTTATCCTGGGGGTGAAAGGTTGGTTCAACATCCGGAAATCAATTAATGTAATTCATCACATTAATAGAGTTAAGGTTAAGAATGATATGATTATTTTGATAGATTCTGAGAAAGCATTTGATAAAATAGAGCACCCCTTCATGCTCAAAACACTAGAAAAAATAGGGATGGTAAGAACATATCTCAACATTGTAAAGGCTATTTATGCTAAGCCCATTGCCAACATTATTCTTAATGGAGAAAAACTGAAAGCATTCCCTTTCAAACCTGGAACAAGACAGGGATGCCCACTGTCACCATTTCTATTCAACATCATGTTGGTTTAGGACCAGACTAACTTAACATGATCCCCAGAGCACAAGAAATAAAAGCAAGAATCAATAAATGGGATGGATTCAAACTAAAAAGCTTTTTCTCAGCAAAAGAAACAATCAGTAACATGAAAAGAGAGCCTACAGAGTGGGAAAAAATCTTTTCCATACACACTTCAGACAGAGCACTGATCTCCAAAATTTATAAAGGACTTACAAAACTTTACACCAAAAATACAAAGAACCCAATCAATAAATGGGCTAAGGAACTGGGCAGACACTTCACAGAAGATGATACACAGGTGATCAACAGATATATGAAAAAGTGTTCATCATCTCTAGTAATTGGAGAAATACAAATTAAAACTACCCTAAGATTTCATCTAACTCCAATTAGAATGGCTATTATCAGGAATACAAGAAATAATAAGTGTTGGCGTGGATGTGGGGAAAAAGGCACACTCATACATTTCTGATGGAGTTGCAAATTGATGCAGCCACTCTGGAAAGCAGTATGGAGATTCCTCAAAAAACTTGGAATGGACCCACCATTTGACCCAGCTATCCTACTCCTTGGCTTATACCCAAAGGACTTAAAATCAGATTACTGTGATGCAACCACATCAATGTTCATTGCTGCTCAATTCACAATAGCTAGATTGTGGAACAAACTTAGATGCCCTTCAATTGATGAATGGATAAAGAAACTGTGGTATATATACACAATGGAATATTACTCAGCCATAAAGAAGAATAAAAGTATGGCATTTGCTCGTAAATGGGTGAAGTTGGAGAATATCGTGCTAAGTGAAATAAGCCAATCCCAAAAAACCAAAGGCCAAATGTTCTCTCTAATAAGTGTTTGATACATAAGGGGGGATGCCGGGGGGGGGGGGAGAAAAAAAGAAAGGAGGAACTTTGGATGCTATAGAAGAAAATGGGATGGGAGCAGGTGGGGGAAGGAAAGATAGTAGATTGAGACAGACAGTATTACCCTATGTATATGTAAGATTATGTGAATCTACATTTTGAAAAAAATGATATCGTCCATGCTGTATAATTATAACAAAATGGGTTCTAATGTCATGTATAATTAAAAAGACCCAATTTTTAAAAAGATTGTAATTCTGACTCCTGATGTTGGAATCACAGCACTGCTGCTTAGGAGATACATTAAACATTCTACTTATCCTCTCCAAACCTAAGTTTTCTAATCTGTAATATGGAAATAATCACAGCTCTTTCCCCAAGGAATACTTTTGAGGATTAAATGCAGTAATAAAAGTAAAGTCCTTAGAAGAAAACCAGGCACATAGTAAGTGTTCACTGAATCTTAGCTATTTTGTATTATCTTTTGGCAACATTAAGCTTTTGAAAAATTAAAGAGAAAAGAAGGATATGTCTGTAACAACATTTAAGGGCAATAAATAAGATTTTCTTTATAATGGTCGAGTGAGAATCTTCTTTCATCTCTACTGTACTTATTCTACTAAATTCAACTTCTAGCATAGTATTAGAGCCCCAGGGGAAACTATTTTTTCATTGATAAATTCAGGTAAATTTCAGGCTTAAAAGAACAAAAATCTCTATAAATGTAGACAAGTGGAAAGGGCACAAATCTGCATTCTCAAGATTCCAGGGTATTGAGTCCATCATCAGTTATCAAACAAGGTCGAGGTTTGTCACCCAGAAAAGTATTTTAGTATATATTATTATGTAGATGGTTGTGATAGGCACTCCATGCTTGAATTAGGAGCTTCAAGATTCAAGAGTAAAATACTATTAGCAAGAACACTAGTTCGCAAAAGAATTGGAGTATCTTCTTTTATTTTTTTTTTTATTTTTTTTTTATTTTTTGGTTATCTTCTCAGCTATGGAAGGTGCTTAGGAAAAGAAAATCTCTAGCTGCCAGGAAACAAACACATTTCTCATCCACCTGAAATGCAGGCATTATGCTAATAAATGAGTGACACATGAAGCAACCAGGCAAACTGTACCTTTTCTTACCCATTTATTGGGATTTGGAGAGATAACAACATGAAAAGTTTGGAGGTTTTCTCCAGAAGGTCTTCAGAACAAAGCCATCAGAGAGAGATTACTGCTAGGTTGCTATTCCACACACCCCCTCCTTAATGGTGGACAGGGGTGTGTGCCTGAACCAAGTTTTAGCACACAATGTATGTTTTAATTCTTACAGAATTCGAAGATGTGGGCATCATTATCATATATTTTACAAATGATATTATGTAGAGGTTAAGTGAAGTGCTTAAACTTGCTTACCTAGCAACTGCAGGTGCTATAATGCAAATGAATATGTGTGGAAGTTCAATTTTGGGAAGTGTGCACATCTTTCTGAATTTACTCAATAATGTCTTCTTTAACCAGAATATGGTACCACTAAGGACGATCTACTATTGTAGCAAATACTTAAGTAAGTGTTCGCTAATGAATAGATTAATTTGTGTTATATATTCCATATATCTAAATAGGCTTATATTTGTCTAACACAATATGTCTACCAAAACACTAATCTGTTATGTGTAAATTGTTTTCTTCGGGGGACAGTACTGGGGAATGAACCCAGGAATGCTTTACCACTGAGCTACATCCCCAACAGCATTTTTTTATTTAATTAACTACTTTATTTATTTATTTATTTATTTATTTATTTATTGCAATACATATACTTGTTTACAAAATATAAAAAGATTGGAAAAATAAAAATCAACAAATAATGCAATTAAAATTTAGCAAAACACATAAACAGGTATTTCATTAAAGAGGATAATCAAATGGTATGGAAGCATATGAAAAAATACACAGCATTATTTGTTAGAGAATTTCACATTAAAACCATAAAGGGGAGCCGGGCGTGGTGGCGCACGCCTGTAATCCAAGCGACTTGGGAGGCTGAGTCAGGAGGATCACAAGTTCAAAGCCAGCCTCAGTAACGTAGCGAGGCCCTAAGCAACTCAGTGAGACCCTGTCTCTAAATAAAATACAAAATAGGGCTGGGGATGTGGCTCAGTGGCCAAGTGTCCCTGAGTTCAATCCCTGGTTCAAAAAAAAAGAAACCATAAAGGGATACCTAAGAGATTGCCTATTTGTTCACAAATAAAAATTCGCGAATTTTTATTCGCAAAATAAAAAGTGTTAACAAACAATAAAATAAATCTGTTTCTGTGTACCATATGATAAATGAGAGAATTAGCAATTGCAACAAAAACATTCCAAAAATCTTTCTGAACCTGACAGCAGGACTGTTCAACCCATTTTTCAAAATATTACATCATCAAACCTATCAATTACCCAATATTCCACTGACCTTCATGTCATTTGTTCTTTTTTCTCAACAATAACAATAATTAATTTAAATATAAATGATCTAATTTAAAGGCATAAATGTTCAACATGTGTAAAAAGCAAACAATAACTCTGCTGTATACATATGTCATACTTTAAATATCAATACACCAATAGGTTAAAAGCAAAAGAAGGAAACAAGCATGAGAAATCTGAAGTAGAGCTATTAATATAAAATAAATTTCAAGAAAATGTATTTTCAGAGATAAAGGGTAACATTTCATAACCATAATAGGTTAACTTATTCAAGGAAGCATAACAATTCTAAATATGCATATACCTAATAATAAAATTCCAAAATACATGAAGTAAAAATTAATAAAACTAGAAAGACAAATCCACAATCATATTTGGAGATTTTAAACCCACTCACATTGCTGGAAGAAATAATGACATACAAGGCTTAACAACATCAGCCATCCGGACATATTGGGTATTTATAGAGAACTATACACAGAAATGACAAGTAGAAAATTTACAAAGATAGACTATATTCCTTCATAAAATAAACTTGGAGAAATTTCAAAAACTTGAAATCATGCAGACTGTGTTTCCTGCACGATTTATTACATTGGAAATCAATCACCTTAAGACATATAGAACCCCACCCCATGCCTCAACTACTTCAATATTAATGGCACGCTTATAAGTATCTCACAGATCAAAGAAGAAAATACAAGAAAAACAAGTAAGAAGTGCTTTGAACTAAGTGATAATAAAAGCTTAAAATATCAGAATCTCTGGGATGAAATAGGACCTAAATGCACACTTATAATAAAGCATTTGTATCAGAAAGAAGTCAAATTAATAATCAAATTATTTTCAAATTAAGTATTAGGAAGGAAAAAATAAGTCAGAGCAGAAAAATGTGAAATAGAAAAAAAATACAGTTAAAATTTGATAAAAGTCTAACAAGCCTAATCAAGAAAAAAAAATCAATGGAAAGGAAGCTATCAAAACAACCCTACAGATGTTAAAAAATGTTTAGGGTAATATTACAATTGTATAATTACAATTATTTAGCTTACATAACTTGGTCTATTTTAGAGAATAGAAACCCATTTGTTTACATGTTTCATGTGAGTGATACGTTTTTTTTTCCCATCCTTTCACCTTCAGTCTGTGGATGTGTTTGCCTATGAAATGAGTCTCTTGGAGACAGCATATTGTTGGGTCTTATTTTTTAATCCAAACTGCAAGTCTATGTCTTTTGATTGATGAGTTTAGGCCATTAATATTCAAAATTATTATTAAGATATGATATGTGCTCCCAGTCCTTTTGGTTTATTTCTAGTTTTTAATTTGAATTAACTTCTCCTTTGATTGACTATTCCTTTAGTATAGTTCCTCCCTTCACTGATTTTCACCTTTTTTTCATTTCATCTTCATGAAATAATTTGTTGAGAATATTCTGAAGTACAGGCTTTTTTGCTGTGAATTCTTTTAATTTTTGTTTATCATGAAAGGTTTTTAATCTCATCTTCAAATCTGAAACTTAATTTTGCTGGATATAGGATTTTTGGTTGGCATCTATTTTCTTTCAGAGCTTGCTTTATATGTTATTCCAGGACCTCCTAGCTTGAGGGTCTGGGTTGAGAAATCAACTGAGATCTTTATTGTTTTCCCCCTATACGTAATCTGATATTTTTCACTCACAACCTTTAAAATTTTATCCTTATTCTGTATGCTAGCCATTTTCATTATAATGTGCCTTGATGTGAGTCTGTTGTAATTTTGCACATTTGGGA
The DNA here is from genome assembly GCA_020662805.1 of Glaucomys volans. Taxonomy (NCBI): domain Eukaryota; kingdom Metazoa; phylum Chordata; class Mammalia; order Rodentia; family Sciuridae; genus Glaucomys; species Glaucomys volans. The sequence goes on from JAJEJO010003260.1 coordinate 111,772, forward strand.
TCCTGTAAGCCTCCTGTATTTGATTTTCCATTTCATTCTTTAGCATTGGGAAATTTTCTGATATATTGCATTGAAAAAATTGTGCATTCCTTTGGTTTGTATCTCCACACCTTCTTTTATCCCAATAAATCTTAAATTTGGTGTTTTCATGTTATCCCATAATTCTTGGAAGTTCTATTCGTGGCTTCTTAACATCTTCTCTCTATGGTCAACTCTATTTTCAAGATTATATATTCTGCTTTCATTGCCCAAAGTTCTGTCTTCCAAGTAGTCTAGTCTGTTGATGATGCTTTCTATTGATTTTTTTTAATTTTACATCAGACACTTTAATTAGAAAGTATCATTTCATTCAAGTAACAAGCCCAAAGTAATCATCAACTAAAAAGGTTAACTCTACAACCTATGTGTTCATACACACAACCCTTATACCATTATCACATACATTTTTATCAAGAATTATTCCTTAGAAATCCATACCTTCTTATTGATACCCTTATGTAAATTATTCGGTTTTGGTTTTTTTGGCATGAGGAAAAATTTTTTTCAGAATGCTACTAAGCAACCAAATCAACATTGGACAATGTGTTGAAATTGGAATTTAATATCTAAATTATTTTCACAAAAGCAAACATAGCTGAATTGTGACTCCATTTAAGTGAGAGGCAGGCATGGGTACTAACTGGTCTAGATCAGGAGAGCGGCAGTTCTGAGTGATTCTGAAAGCTGGTCTTTCCTGATAACAACCTGTGAGGACACAGACCTCTTTGTCCCAGCACCTTTTCTCAAAGGAACCCATCCCATGACTCACTGACTTTGGGCTTTCAGCCTGCAGAACTGAGGCATATTTATTTGGGTTAAGGCACTGAGCTTGTGGTACTTTGCTATTTTGCTAAGTCATCCTTAGCAAACTAATAAAGTCATCGTTCCTTCATTTGTTGACTGAAACAATGGCTATCAAACACTTCTGTACTAAACATTTCTGCATTAAAAATCATAGTAGGTGTTTTTAAGGAATACTGAAACATTCTGATCTTTCCTTCAAGAGCCTTCTGGTCTAGCAGTGTTTAAAAATGTATTTTAAATAAGTAAATGTAAAGTATAAAATGATAAATGTTTTGTGAAGGTCTCATTGATTTTTGAAAATTGAAAAATCAAGGGATAACCATTTTCCCAAATTCTCTACAAGGGCTCTTTGCAATGAGGACTTTGAAAGTAAAAGGGGACTGTCTATTATTTATTTTATTGGACAAAGCAGAGAGTACTAGCTCCTCTTCCTTCCCATCCCCTCTTTCCACTTTGGTGACAAACCAGGGGAATCTTTGTGCTCAGCATTGTCATATATGAGGGATGCAGATGATAACATCTGATGTGAGGGGTGCTGATGGTAAATTTGATGTAAATTTGTCTGAACCCACACAATCCACAACCCAGCTATTCCCAGGCTCTCACCAGCTGTGTTTTGTCGGGGTCCCCTCTGCCACGTCCCACATGGAAGAGGAAAGGTTGACTGCTGGAGCAGGATGTTGCCTGTTTTTCTATTACCCAGAAAACTTATATACTCAATAAACACACAAGAGCTCTTTTTATTAGAAGGGGTGTGATGGGTCCGCACCATACCAACTCTGGCCTGTTTATAACAAACAAGTTACCCAACTCTCTTTTATTTATAGACACACAGGTAAAGGGGCAAGGACTAGGAGGAGCTTCTTCTGTGATGGACAGGACATCATGGAGTTAGAAGAGCCATTCTCTTAAGGGATAAATTCAAGAAGGAGACAAGGCACCACTCCCATGCAGCTCCACATACTTCCCAGCAGTTCCTAGAAGCCAGGCCTCTGCATCACATGGCTCAAGCTAGTCTGATTCTGCTAAATAAGGATGACTTCCCACAGTGTTTACTCTCCACAAGACCAGAGTCAAGTGGAGTCGTCACTTATCATTTGATCAGTAAGAAGAGCCTTATGGAAGACCTGATTATGACCAGAGGTAAATCCCCTGCTAACAGAAGCAATAGACTGCTTTTACCTGGCCCATCTCCTCCAAGATTGTTTTTATTAAAATCAGGAGTTTGTTTTGCATTAGCTCACTAACTTCCAAGATCAACTCTTTAGAATGAGGGGCCTCACTGGTTTTGGCTCAACTGCTTTCCTCACTTAGAAAGATGAATAGGTTTATTATTAGAATATAATAGAGACTCACCTACTTTTCCCCCATAAAATTCCCAGGCATAACTACAAATAGTAAAGCCACTTGCTTGAAGTCCTTGTTCTGCTCAGACTCTCATCCTAGGTAGGTCTTCCATGGTTCATGAACACATCCAGCACAAAACCCATTCAGCAGGTACTCAGTAAATGTCAAATTGTTGAAAGAATTAATTTTATGAACCAAAAAAATAAAGTGAATTTTTAAATTATTTATAAGTCAGATTTATAGACTATAGGACTACATTATATTTAAAAGGATGGAAAAACTGGCTTCCAAAATGGTCATGGAAAGCCTATGTGTGTAGAAACTTCAAGGATGAGGGGATTTTCCAGGTGGAATTGGAGAGAACCAGTGGTAAGGAATAGCATGGGCAAAGCCCATGAAGGCAGGAATATGAAGAGAATTACAGTAAATAAAGTTGGAATGGTGCATTGTGGAGAAAGTTGGGAAAGAACTTTGGACTTTTTATCCTATAAGTAATGAATAGGAATTGAAAGTGCTTTATACAGGGATGAAAATGTTCAAAGCTATTTTTTCAGACAAATTAATTTCCCACTAATGCTTGAGATTGATTGGAGTAAGGAAAATTGGAAGCAGAGAAAATGTGAATGAGTGAAGTATGTTATCTTGCCTTTGTGTTTATATATTACTTTTTAGACTGATGCTATAGTTATTGTGCTATAATGACATTTATCTTTCAGACTTGAGAAAGCTGACAATCGTATCAGAATGATGTCTTTGTACTTCATGTATTATGTGTTTATTTCCTTTCTGTGTTAAATTTTTTTAATCTTTAGAAATTTCCATGTTGTATTCATTTGCAAGTGTTTTGCCCACTCTTCAGCACAATCGTTGTTTGGGAAATATCAGAGAGAATCAAATCTTTTTAGTTAAGATATGTCATTCTCAACATTAACCACACACCAAAATTGCCTGGAGGGGTTTTTGAAAACCCTCAATGGCCCAAGCCACACACTGGGTCAATAAAATTACAGTTTCTGTAGAACACAAGCATCAGGGTTTTTCCAGCATCATCTGGTAATTCCAATAGCAACTAAGGTTGAGAATCACTAGTTCATATTCCTTCTCACCTGAAAAGTCTCCATCAAGAGATAAACCTTGAACATTGGTTCTACTTAATAGAGAGCCATGCTATTTTTCTTAAAGCTGAAATTCAGTTACCTTCATGAAAGAAAATAAAAATATGAAGACCTGAAATGGAAAACAGGTCATAATGAGAGAAGATGAACTGAGTATTATCACAGGGAGAATTAACAAAGAAGAGTTGGGTGCAGGGAATGGAAATGTTGAATGGAAGTTAGCACAGAGCATTAAAGAGTGCATTGCTGACTTTACCAGAGAGCTATTAACAAAACAGAGAATGGGATGATGAACAGGTAGTGTAGGAAAAAAAGATGAGCTCAGCATGGAACAAATTGAATTGGAAGTGTCAGCAGGACATAGGTGGAAATGTCACACAAGAATGAGATATATATGAATTAAGCCTTGGAAAGAGGCCATGCTGGGGAAATAGATCTAGGAATCAGCCACATTGAAGTTAGAAGACTATGACACCATGGGACAAATTACTGAGAGAAGGATGCAAGAAAGAGAAGAAGGAATCCAAGGACATGTCCTCCTTATATTTCCATCTTCCCAACCACAAAAGATTACCACTTCTCCAACTTGACGTTTAATATCTTATGCTCTGTTGGAGCATTTCTTATATCATGTGATCTAATATATGTTTACACCTTGCTATGGTTTGTATCTGAAATGTCTCCCAAGACTCATGCGTTCGAGGCTTGGTCCCTAAAGCAACAACATTCAGAAGTGGCACTCCTTGGAAGTGATTGGATAGAGAGGGCTCTGGCCTTATCAATGGACTAATCCATAGAGGAATTCACAGCTGAACCAACTACTGGGAGGGAGTAGAAACTGTAGGTGGTGGGGCATGGTTGGAGGAAGTAGGTCACTGGGCTTATGCTGGAAGAGTATTTCTGATCCCTGACCCATTGTTGTTGTTGTTGTTGTGGTGGTGGTGGTGGTGGTTGTTGTTGTTGTTGTTGTTGTTGTTGTTGTTGTTCTTCTTCTTCTTCTTCTTCTTCTTCTTCTTCTTCTTCTTCTTCTCCATCTTTTTCTACTCCTCCTTCTCCTCCTCCTCCTCCTCCTCCTCTTCCTCCTCTTCCTCCTCCTCCTTTTCTCTCTCTCTCTCTCCTTCCTGGATGATGCCATGAGCTGAGTCACTTTCCTTTGCCACACCCTTCCACCATGATGCTCTACCTCATCTCAGGCCCAAAGCAATGGAGCCAGCCAAGCATGGATCAAAACCTCTAGGTTATTTTTCCAGGTATTCATCACTGTGATGAAAAGCTGACTAATACACATTTCTTTCTCCTAGCTCCTTGTTCAACTTCATCAAGGGCAAAGCCATGAGCCATCAACTTTTGTATTCACCAGAGTTGAACCAATGCACAACACAGGGGGCCAAGGTCAACAAACAAATGTACAGTGAATTAACTGAAACTATGGCCCAGACCAGGAGACACAGTCACATACCTGGCAACATCTTCATGCTGACCTGTCCTGTCATTGCCACATCTAACATTCTACCCTGCCAGCCACTACTGCAATCTCCCAGGGATCATTGCAATGTGTAGTATTTAATGATGGATTTATCCAACACTTACTTAAGATCTGTTACTGTGCTAGGACAGTGAATAATAAAAATTTCAGAAGACGTATCCCCTGCCTTCAAGGAGCTTGTGACTGAAGGATATGGAAACTGATAATACCCAGAACATGGAAATGAAAACCCCCAAAACTGTCTGACCTGGAAGAAGAGGGAAGAGGAAGGCAATCATTAATACTCTCCCAGTAAATCTACTCCCAGTAACAAAGGGTGCCAAGGGAAAAAAAGCAAATTTTCATCTGTTCCTAGGTTCAGCCCCCAGTATCCACCAAAAGCAAACATTCATCCCTTCCTAAAAACAATGGGTCCTGAAGGGAGGAGGCAGATACTGAAAAGCTGGGTTCTGGACTTTTACACTTTTCCATCACCAATGAGTCCTGAAAGGAGAAAAGAAAATAGTGAAGCTCTGGGTAACAATGAGTCCCAGAGAAAAAGATAAACAGTGAATCCCAGCTGAGTTCTGAACTTTCATTCCTTCCCAGTAACAATAAGTTTCAGACTTCTTACAACTTTTTCCTGACTTCCCAAACCGACACATTCTGCTTCAGTCTTCAATGATTAAATCATTCTCATTGTTACCTATAAAACTCAGAGCCCCTCTGAAACTGGTGACCATTTTCTACCCAGAAAATGAGCCCCTCCAGGGCCTGATTGATTGACTCCACTGTGGAATAAAGGAAATCTTGCTGGTCCATTTGTGGTCTGCTCCCATCCCAGTTATTTGTGCTTTCATAATGGAGCAGAAACCATTTTGGTTATTTTTGCTTATATAATGTTGCCAAAACCTGGGGACAAGAGTGAGGGAGTATTTCCCCATCCCCATCCTAAAGAACCTCCTCACTAACAGTCATGTTAAATAGTCAGTGAGACCTGGGAAATGACTATTGAACATCTGGCATTCCTGTGACCCTCTGAGGTTGGGGGAATTCCCAGAAACAGCTTGTGCAGCTACAGCTGAATCCCCAAACTGAATGCTTTCCCCCACCTCCTTCCCCAGCCTACAGAAAGAAACCCTTCATGAACTCTGATTCCACTTTGGCTCTCACTTGCCAGTACACAACCCGTGACCAACCCCAAGTCTGGGTGAGGTTTTTGCAGCCTTATGCTACATGGACAGAACAAGAATTTGTATTAAATCCTTTATTGGTGCTGAAGTCATTCTCTTTCTGACCCCCTTCCCACACTCTTGCCATCATCTCCCCAATCTCTCCTTTTCCCTACACCCTGAAGACCTCTGGATCAGAGACCTCTTTTCCATTTTGTTCCTGCATCCAACACCAGCTTTTAAATTCTCCAAAGAGGTAATACTTCTATTCGGTCTCCAGCAGATAGGTGCCTTACCCAAAAACCTCACCTTTTGGTTCACTGGGACTCCAAGGATCCCCCCACCATTGAGATTGGGCTGAAGACATTCTCCCATTCTCCAGTGGAATCATTCAGTCCAGTGTCAGGAAGATTTTGGAGGATGCTGTATTCTTGAACCGACACTCCAGTCAAGCCTCTCCAACTTGGGAATTAGTCCATTCCATGGGACGCCCCTTTGGGTTGTTGCATTAGTAATTTCAAGGTCCTTTACTCCCAAACTGACCACAAAATCAAACACCTCATTAAGCTCAGAACTCAAATTTTGCCACAATACAAATAAGATAATCTGCACCTATGGACCAGAGATGAAACCTTTGATGAAGAAATTCTTCAGGACTTAGAAAACAAAATTGTGTTCTACTAGTTGGTAAATTTCCTCCCTTAACTTAAAATAATTGTCTAAAGGTTAATTAGTATCCTCCATTCTGAATGAAGCCCCAGCCTGAAGGCATGGAAAAAGGAGACTTACTTCAAGCCCCTGCCCTCAGCCTACCTATGGAGCAAAAATTTTGCCTGTTTATCACTGAGAGAGGACAAATAACCCTGGAAATAGTCCTCAGCTTACCTATGGAACAAAAATTTCACCTGTTTGCCAATGAGAGAGAAGTTACCCTGGAAATAGTCACACACAAAAATAGACCAGCTCAACAGCCAGAGGCATATTTCAGTAAGGAGCTTGGTATAACAGCCTCATCCTCAAAAGTAATGTGAGATACCCCTGCCTACCAAAAATTAGACTGGCCTCTGTACCTTGGTATTCCTTACTCCTCAAATTGACATTTTACCCCACAACCAAAGCCCACAACATAGGAGAGCCCCCCCAAATTATTCCCTTACTCATGAGGCTAAAAACATCCACCAGGATTGGCACAGGAGCAGCAAGAATAAAAACCTCAATTCATTACTAAAATGTTATCAGAAGGTTATTAAAACATCCAACAGGTTGCCAATTCAGTACTGAATTTATAAAATTGGACTCCCTGGCATCTGTTGTCCTGCAAAACTGGTCACGGAAGAATGCTCTTTCTACATAAACCAATTAGGAGTGGTAAGGGACAGGATTAAATGGCTCCAGGACCACCTGGAATATGGAGTCTTTTCAAATCTGGAATATATAATATACATATATTTGTACATACATATATATATGTATATATATATATAATATATATATGAGTTTTAAAATATTTTAAAATGTTACCCATCTTAATATTTCCTTTCATAAGGAATTCTTTCTTACAGCATGTATATGTTTTATTGTCTGGACCTATTCAAGTACAATATAATGCCTCACAAAACATTTATTATGTTAAATGTGATGACTGTATGTTATAACAATGTGCCAATCAGACTATATGGCAGAGTCCAGGGCAAACTGTTATGATTCCCAAAAACCCAGTAGCCACCTGGCTCCCTGTAAAAGTGCTAAACATTTTATCTGGTAGCTAAGAGCTACATTGTTATCTTGGCTGGGATCAGTGCCTCTGGCATTGATGCTTCCAAGGGAAGTGGCATTACATCAGCAGTCACATTACATTAGCAGGTACAAACAACTCATTACTTTCAACAATTTCAAAAAAATTTTAAAATACACCTGGAAAATTCAAGTATACATTGATCAGGAAATTTTGAGTGAAATTCAACAATTCTGCTATATGGCTAGGAGAATAAGTACAAGATTTTTGATGGGCTCAGAGACTTCAATATCATTACAACATTACCCGATTTTGTGTTACTAGAATTCCATATAATGATACCAGGATTCAATGACAAAAAGTACATAATCACCTGATAGGGCTTGATCCTTTTCATAATGCCTCTTTGGATGTATTAAAATTACAATCTCAGGTTCTAGCCACGGTCAATGCAAAAACATCTACTTTTAATAATGAAGAAGTTTAAGGCAGTGTTACTGAAGGAATTTCTCCCCTTAACCCTTTTAAATACTTTTCTACACATGTAGCTGGGTTATTAACTATAACTATACTGTTAATTTATCTCTGCTCTTGTTTTGCATAGTTTGTCAAGCAGGATGGAAACATTTAAAACATCAGGAAACTATAGTTCCAAAGTTAATCATGATTGCTATGTTCCAAAGGACCCACAATCCTGAAATCATGGAGAGTGCACCCTGAATTTGAGTAGGGTACAATGGCCCCAACAGAGAACAAAAAGGTCCCAACTATATTACTTGCTAAAATTGTTTTCTGAGCACTAGTTCATTAGTTAATTTTCACTTTTTTATGCTAACATTGTTTTCTTAACTTTAGCAAAGCAATTAATCTTCACCTTTCTTATAATAACCTAGTTTCATCACTCTTATAATAACCTTTCTTTTGCCTATTCTTTGGGGGTGGGGCTGGGGACTGAACCCAGGGCCTTGTGCTTATGAGGCAAGCACTCTACCAAGTGAGCTATATCCACAGCCCTTTCCTCTGCCTATTCTTAATTTTGTACAGAAACAATTTCTTAATGAGGTGAAGTGACCAGCTCAAACCATCTCTCAGAACACACGTCTGCATTCATAGCCTGATTTCCTGAAACCACAAAAAGAGGACTTCACCTATGATGACTCCTCCCACATACACCACTCTTCAGCCTCAACTACTGGGATTTTCCATGTCTTCTTCCAGAAATCTGAAAGGAGAGGCCCCCTACTTTGCCCCTTCTCAGCAGGAAGCAGTGAAACCTAATACTGATACCATTGCCCCAATTCATTCTTTCCTTTCAGTGTCTGGAAAAAGGATATGGAAAACACCCAGAACAGGGAAATGAAAACCCCCAAAACTGTCTGACCTGGAAGAAGAGGGAGGAGGAAGGCAATCATTAATACTCTCCCAATAAATCCTTTCCCAGTGACAATGGGTCCTGAGGGAAAAAGCAAACTATCAACCCTTCCTGGGTTCATTCCCAGCATCTCCACCAAAAACCAAACATTCATCCTTTCCCAAAAACAGTGGGGGAGGAGGCAGATACTGAAAGGCTGGGCCCTGGACTTTTACCCTTTCCAATCACCAATGAGTCCTGGAAGGAGAAAGGCAAATAGTGAGGCTCTGGGTAACAATGGGTCCAAAAGAAAGAAGATGAACAGTGAACTCCAGCCAAGTTCTGAGCTTTCATTCCTTCCCAGTAACAATAAGTTTCAGACTTTTTACAACTTTTTCCTGACTTCCCAAACCAACATATTCTGCTTCAGTCTTCAATGATTAATTCACTCTCATTGAAACCTATAAAACTCAGAGCCCCTCTGTAACTGGTGGCCATTTTCTACCCAGAAAGTGAGTCTCTCCAGTGCCTGATTGACTGACTCCACTGTGGAATAAAGGAAAGCTTGCTGGTCCATCTGTGGTCTTCTCCCATCCCAGTTATTTGCACTTTCATAATGGAGCAGAAACCATTTTGCAGAGGAAAGAAGTTTCCTCCTTTGTTGTGCCTTTCCTGAGATCCAGGAAGACCACACTCTCTCTCCTTACTCCCTTAAGACTTTGCAGGCACCACACATTTCCCTCTGATCCTGTGACACATTTCCCTCACCATCACAGATGGAACACTCCTCAAGGAGAATCACTGTTTGCTCATTTTTACACTGCATTGTCTAATATGTCCATGCTGGACCACCTTTTTTCTTCAAAATGTTCTTCATTCTTTTGTTTCAGGGGATGTGCACTTATGATATTCCCTCTGTCTTAAGTACTATTACCCCATTCCATATGGCAATGGCCTGCTTATCTTAACATGTTCAACTTAGATGTCATTTCCTTCAGGAAGACTTCCAGCCTCTGGGTTAACTTCAGAATCATCCGTGGTTCAGAGATTTTGCCTGTAACCAACTATATAATAATTGCCTATGTATTCATACAGCCTCCACATCTATGTAAATTGGATAATAAACATTATTTATTTATTTTTGGTACCAGGGATTGAACCAAAGGCAGTCAACCACATCCCCAGCTCTTTTTATTTTCTGTTTTGAGACAGGGTCTCACTAAGGTGCTGAGGCTGGCTTTAAATTTGCAATCCTCCTGCCTCAGCCCCCTGAGCCACTAGGATTACAGTCATTCTCCACCATGCAAGGTTGAATCATAAACTTTAAACAGGAAGATGATGTCTTGGTTTACATTGTATTCCTAGAACCTAGTGTAATACATGTAAAATACTGAACTCACAATAGAGATTGAATGAATGAACAAACAATTGAATAACAAAGTAGGAATTCAGCATGTCTCTGAATAAACTGAATTACAGATATATAAAATTAGAAGATATGAACAGAGAATATAATGTGGCAGAGTGGATATGAGTGATATCTATGCCACTGGATAGAGATTACAAGAGCAACAGAGTCCAGAAATAGAGTTGGTTGGTGGAAAATTGCCAACCAGTTATACAAAGCATTCCAAATGGCTTCAATTGCTAATAATTTAATCCACTTTATTTGCTTTTGATACATTTCATTGTGATCAGAATTAACATCATTATTCTTTTCCAAGGCAACATTGCTAAGTTTAATGATCAAACTCTTGTAAGCAATAAATAGTTATGTTAATATTTTGAAACTGTAAGATTTTTTTAAAAAAAATGACTCTGGACAATGTATATAATTCTTATTTTGTGGATTGCATTAAGTTAAAAAATTATAATGTTTTTAATAATGCATTTTATGAAGATTTTATTTTCAATATTCAAACGTTAAATAAACAAATACTCAAAAATAATATGATGTCTAGTCACCATCTATGCATGCTCATCATTCTCAAACTTTATGACTCAATAATCATAGAATTGATATGTCAAGGACAGACCTACCTGTTCATTGCTTCAAGATATCTGGAAAACACTGCAAGTAGAATCTTCACTACCCACACTTTACTTAGAGAGATGATAGATAGATATAGATGATAGATGATAGATAGATAGATAGATAGATAGATAGATAGATAGATAGATGATAGATAGATAGATGACAGAGAGGCAGACATAGGCACAATTAGTTAACTGCCTCCTGTAGGTGAGACACTGTGCTATATGTTACATACATATCAATTTATTCTTCTCCACCAAGCCACAAGAGAATATTATTATTCACATCATCAGTCAGATCAGTAATATATACTTAAAATTAATTTATTCACTAAAGATGATTAAGCAAGCAGGTAGCTGAATCATGCTTGAACCCAAAAATATCTGACACCATAACTTTGGAACTTCTTGTGTTGCATTACTATGCTGTCTTTCAAAACAAAACAAAACAAAAGCAATTCTTGTTGGAATCCATTTGCATTGCCTTACCCTGAACTCTGCTCTTCTTATCAAACAAGTGACAGGACAGCAGACCTGCCCATGTCCTGGAACCTCCAATCTGGCTTCACAATTAATCTTTAATCAACTGGACCAAGCAGCCTCTGATGACTCTGTTATCTTGAATGGCCATGCTAAGGGATGACATTCCAAACAAGAATAATCCTTGGATACATACTACTCATGATCCAAATCAAGTCCCCCAAAAGATGAATTAAAGTGATGACTAAATCTACTTGATTCAGATTTTACTCTGCAGTAATGTCTTAATGGATTTGCCAACTCAGGGCTTAAAATTATAACTAAAGAGGAGTTTGAGAAAAATATTTACACCATCTCCACCACCATTCCCATTGCTGAAGTACATGCACACAAAAACACACAGTTAATTACACTTTTATATTTATGTAAGCATACATATGTACATAAATATATGTTGTTATATGCAAAACAAAACTCAAATAGTTACATGCAATCAATGACACACCTAGATTTTGTACTCAATAATGGAAAGGATTTTGTCATTGCTTGATTGGTATCTACGCAGTATGGCTTAAATTCAGTGCTGAAGAAATGGTTGCTTAATGAATAAGTGAAGTCCAAATATAGTATTAGCTTTCTCAATTCCTCCTCCCTTGCCACTGCTCAAATCTTCAGCCAGCACTTTTGAGGCAGTTTCTCTTTTTGTTCCCACTGTTCATTCCCTGCTGCCATTGCCTGGTCCTGCCTTCTCCTCTGATAGCTCAACACTGATCAACACCAGTGAGCTAAGGACCACGTCCTTCAATAAGAGTTTATCACAGAGTTCTCAGACTGACTCTGCAATGATTGGGCATTCAATCCTTGAGTGCAAAGGTCATCTGCCTTGAACAAACATACCTCATTTTGACTATTTCCATTCTTACTGTTCTCAATTACTAACAATGTTGACCCAAAGGACTCCTATGCAAGTCCGGATGTTAAGGACTTCCAAGGACAGCAGACCCTGCCTTCACTTTTCTGCGTAACACCCACTGCTAAGTGTCTGTGAATACCTGTGAGGGCCATAGTTGTAGTATAAGCTTAGAGTTGGAAGTTTGGGTGGAGACTCCAAGCTCGTCATGTATTAGCTATGAGACCTTCATCAAATTACTCCCCTTATCTAATATAAGGTAAATTCTTTCTTAGAAAATGATTATTAGGGATTAAAGAGAATACCCCAAACCAGAACCTTGCAAGCACTATATATGTGCTCTCATTTTTCTTCCTTTTTTTTTTGTTCTTTAATGAAATTATTGTAATTTTTTTTACATCTTTATTTTTTTATTTGTTTATTTTTATGTGGTGCTAAGGATTGAACCCAGTGCCTCTCATGTGCTAGGTGCTCTGCCACTGAACCACACTCCCAGACCCTCTCATTTTTCTTTAACCTACCAAAATATCTTCCCCTTCACTGAAGGAGATGTTACAGATCTCCATGGCTTTAGGAAGAAAAAAAAATAACTTTCATATTTAATGTTACTTGGGATATTCCTCTTTTTCAGAAAAAAAAAAATCTTTCCCCTACGGTCCTTCTATGTGGGTTTGCATTTTTTTAATGTACAAGATCTTTTCTTGTCAGGACATTGAAAATTATTTGAGAACATCTGATACTTCTGTTTAGTTGTGTGCTGGTACAAAAAATTACCCCAGCACATCGCAGCTTGAAACTATAACCATTTATCTACCAATTTTGTGGAGCAGGAATTCAAGCAAGGCCCAACCAGACAATTCTTCTCCACATGATGTTAATTACAACATGGATGCAGTGGTGTTCTCCTGGAGGATGAGCTGCTCTGGAGAATCCAAGAGTTTCATTCATCTGGCTGGTGCCTTGGCAGGGGTGGCTGGCTAGACTGTGACTCAGGTCATTGACAACTGGAATCTCCAACTGTCAAGTTTCACACATGGTAGCTCAGGGTTTTCAAGAGGCAGGATTAGAGGCTGCTCATTTCATAAACTGGCATAACATCATTTGTGCCACATTTAGTTAATCAAAGCAGTTTGCAGAGCCTGTCTGATCTCAAGGAGAGAGAAGAGAGATCCCACCTCTCAACATGAGGAATGCCAAAGAAATTATAGCCATCCTTAATGTCCCACAGCTTCTTTCAGATTTTCTAAATATATACTCAGTACATGTAAGTGAAAAGAGATAATAATTATATTTTAAGAGCTACCATTTTTAATGCCTCCAGATGGCCAAGCTTACTGTAAGGCAGATTTTCTCCAACTCAGCACTGTTGACATTTTTTGCTAGAAGATTTTTGTTTTGATGAGCTATCCTGAGCATTGTAAGATGTTAAGCAGCACCTTCCACCTCAGGCTGCCAGATAGCAGTGACATCCCCCTAAGTTATGACAATCAAAAATTTCTTTGGGCCTTGCCAAATGTCTCATGGAGGAAATATTGCCCCCACTTGAGAGTTCCTGCTCTTTGTTAAGCACTAAACACAGGGATATGTTCTAGTATAGCATATAAATCTCAGTAGGGTATAAGACAGATACTGTAATTATTGCCATTTTATAAAGAAATAAACAGAAGCCCAGAGAGTTGAGTGACTTATCCATGGTCACATGGGTCACTCTGCAAGAAAATTCCAAATCTGTTTAAATATTTGAGATCTTTCTAAAATGTCTTTGATTTATATTTTCTACCTCAAAATGCCAAAATCCAGAAGGATGTAATGGGCTGAATAACCAGCTTTCCAAAGTCAGAAGCAAAACCCTTTGCAGAGCTCAGCAAAGTTACACAATTTGGCCAAAATTACATAACTTAGAAGTGGGACAGAACCAAGAATGCAGCCCAGGTCTATCTGACCCAAATAAACCCTCATGGCCATTGTGTGGCTCTTCCTCACCCTCCCTAACCACCCTCTCTACTTAAAACTGTGAAGCAAACTGGTTTCATTGAATGGCTTTAATAAAGAGCAGAATCCCACCAATCAGCAATAATAGACAATGACACCAAGTAAAATCATAGGAACTCCTCTTGACTTTCCAGTTTACTATTTTATTCTACCACCTCTAGTCTTCCCCCATGAACAAGTGCAGGTCCCAGGGCAGCGGTGACCCAGCTCACACTGCAGGTCACACTAGCATTTCATCTGTGGCAGCAGACTAATGCCAGGCTTTCTTCAGGTGCATGCCACCAGCCTGCCACTTTAAACCACCCTTAATCAAATATTGATGACAGTTTCCTTCTTCTTCAAAAGATACATTTGAATGTCATTATCAAGAAATAAAATAACAAGATTGTTTCTTTTTTGTCTTTTTCTTCCAAGTTGTTGGAAATCATCTGAGCCAAACAGAGATAGGTTTGAGGTCATATGAAGAACAGAATTGGGAACAATGTTGAGGACAGGAACTAACTGTAAGTAAATGGATGCTTCCTCCTCAAAGGCTCACAGAGGCAACAACTTAGCAGAAGCACCACTCTCTTGCTCAGACTCAGCAGTTAGAGAAATGTTCTTTCTCGCTAAACTCAAAACCTTTAGGGTAACTGACAACCTCGACACCTTCTGTGATGCAAACATGTTGGACCTGCCCAAGGATGCTTGCCAATCCACCTCTCCCTTCTTCATGCCATGCACACCCTCCTCAACCACACAAAATGATCTCTGCATTATCAATTCCATGTCCCCCATCTGGAAACTCTGTTCAGAGGCCAGGTCAGAATTTGCCTTATTTGTGAAGACTTTTGACCATCCAATTACTTCTGTCATAGTATCCTGCCTCCCTCTGGGTCATGACCTAACACATCTGTCTTCCCAAAAGACAGGTAGCAGTATGGACCGGCTCTATCTAGATTTACTCTGTCACCCCATTCGTCATGAAAAACTAATATACACTCTTGTGTGTTAGGCAGCTTTGCATCACTGTGACCAAAAAAACTATCAAGAACAACTCAGAGGTGGACAGGTTTATTTTGGCTCACTGTTTCAGAGGTTCAGTCCGTGGTCAGCAGGTTCCAAGACAGAAACATCATGGTGGAGGAAATCTGCTCAGCTCACAATATCCAGGAAGGAGAGAGAGAAAGAGGGAAGGGAAGGCATTATTCCTAACCCTACACACCCAGTGTCCTATTTCCTCTGCCCATGTACCACTTGCCTGTAGTTTTTATCACCTCCTGGTAAATCTATTCAAATTATTAATCCGACAATGGATTAATCCACTGGTGAGGTTAGAGCCCTCATGATCCAATCATTGCTTAAAATCCCTACCTCTGAACCTTGCTGCACTGGGGACCATGTTTTCAACACATAATCTTTTGGGGGCACATTCCAGCTGCAAGGCATAACAAGGACATAGTCAATGACCCAAAATGAAAACAAGTAGGCAAAATAATACAGATCATCATAATCTGGGAAGGAAAGTATATTGATGGCAGAGTAGTGAACAAAGGGCAATGACAGCCAACTTAGATGAGTGACCAAAACGGCTCTTGGAGGCAGCAGAATTTAAGCTGAAACCTAAACATAGTGAACAATGCAGTCCCAGAGTAGACTAGGCCAAGAGAAACAAGGACAGAATTCTGCTATGAAGAGCTTGATGTCTACAATAAAATAGGAGAAGGCCAGTATGATGGGAAATGGTAAGAAACAGAGTCTGAAAAGAGGCTAGAGGAGTACAGAGGAGACATGAGGCCAGGCCAGACAGGCAGGACCTTGCAGATCACAGGTAGTACAGAGTTTTTGATTATTCTAAAAGCAATAAGAAGTTTGTTATGATTTAGGTATTGATTTCCCCCTTCAGAACTTAAGTTCATTCCCCAATGAAATAGTGGTGAAAAGTAATGGGACCTACAGAAGGTGCTTGGGTCATGAGGGCTTTGCCCTGATGAAGGGATCTGTGTCATTCTCACAGGACTGAGTTAATTCTGGGAAAGCAAATGAAGCCTCACTCTTGTGGGACTGGATTAGTTAGCTCCACAGTGAACTGTGGAACAAAGGGGTCCTTAGTATTCTGTCTCTTCTGCCCACATCCACTAGACCTTTGGCTGTTCTGCTTTGTTGCAATGCAGCATGTAGTCCTCACCAGAAGCCAGGAAGGTGCTGGTGCCATTCTCTTGGACTTCCCAGTCTCCAGAACTCTGAGCCAATATGCTTCTTTCCTTTATAAGTTCCTCAGTCTCAGGTAACAGAAAACAAAGACATAGTTATTGAAAACCTCTTTGTGGAGAAGTAACTTTATGTTTTGAAAGGTTATTCTGACCTATATGTGGGGGAAAGCTGGATTTAAGGGGAAAGAGGGAAACGAGTAGAAATAGAGAGCATTGGGGACTTTTGTCCAACTTTGCTAACCGCAATGTCTGATACAGCAGAGGTGCTTGATTTATAAATGCTGGATTAAATTTTCATCCCTTCTACAACTCCACAGGAAACCTCCTGGTAGTGGATAAGAAAAAGTTAGTATCAAGCAAATGATCTCACTCCACTGCAACATTCTCAAAAAGCTCTGCTATGTTTCAAGTTAATTAAAGTTGGGAAGAGTCAATAGATGAAATAATCCAATGAAGAAGCACTTTTCTGATCTGATCAGTCTACCAGACTGGTTTATTTCAGGCACTGATGTCTGAACTCCAGAGTAGATTCCACCAGAATAGATTTTCCTCTGTTTGACCTACTGGGGTGGAGTCTGGTTCTGCTTCCTACCATTTGCGTGATCTCTAAGTTTCCATCCACACAGCAGGGAAATCATATTTTCTACCTCAGCACTGTGATGAGAACTAAATCATATAATGAACTGACCATGATTAACACCATGCCTAACATCCTATTGTCACTGTCAATGTCATCTCCATCCACCACAAAAGTTTCAGAATTAATCCTAGGTCTGATCTTGCCTCCCTTAAATCCATTCTTGAAAATGCAGCCAGAACAAATCTTCCAGGATGTAAACTTGAAATATTATTCCTATGCTTAAAAGCATTCAATGTTGCTTCATTGTCAA
The DNA here is from genome assembly GCA_020662805.1 of Glaucomys volans. NCBI lineage: Eukaryota > Metazoa > Chordata > Mammalia > Rodentia > Sciuridae > Glaucomys > Glaucomys volans. Next base: position 129,298 of record JAJEJO010003260.1, read on the forward strand.
AAGAATAGTGTCCATGATCCCTAAGGACACAGCCAGGCCTTTCACCATCAAGCCCTATACCCTCTCCAGCCTCTCCCCTCACTCCCCCGTTTCCTGTCCCTGCTCTGAACTTCCAGTCAAACATGGCCATTTGATAATCCTAAGTATGGGAAGCCCCCCATGGCCTATATGAGAATTAAGCGTAGCTGGGTCATTAACCAGGAAAATCTGGTCTTTGGAACTCTCAGTTATTGAAAACTGATTGAGATTGCCTGAGTCAAGTGGTTACCCTGCATCGGCTCACTGCTGAAGTTCAAATGCAGGCCCTGGATATGGTAATGACCTGCTAGAGCCAAAATGCCTTCTTAACTCCACCCCTTATCCTGTTTTTTAATGGAAGAAGCTCCTACCAGCTCCCTTTTGATCTGTATCGCTATAAATAAACTAAGCGGTGGTTCCTGTTGTTAAAGCCAGACCTTTATGAATGGCTCAATTGGTCGTGCCCCTGCTTCAAAGATAATTGTCTTCTGTCATTATTCCTGATAAATAAATTTCATGAGTCTTTATTTTGCAGCCAGCCCGACCCTTCTACAGGAACCCTTTCCCTCACCCACGCAGGACGTGCAGTGATCCCTAAGCATTTCCTTCCATTCACTTCACTCTTCTGTCTATACTTCTCCATGCCTAAACATTCTTTCCATTCTTATCTCCATAAGGTTAGGCAAAAAAAAAAAAAAAAAAAAAGTTCCCTTAGTAGAACAAGAAACTACAGGCTCAATGGTGCACAGGAGAGGGGAAATTAATCTGCTACCGTGCTGTTTGAAGAGGAGCAGGTGCCAATTTCCTTAGCAAGGGGAGGATCCGTTATGAACTCAGAAATCCTGCTGCTTTGCAGTTTCCATTGTGGCCTCTTTGCTCACATGATCTCAGCACTCCCAGTCGGCCTGGCCAGTGTACAGCACATCTAAAAAGCATCTGCAGCGCAGATTGAACCAACACCTTAAAAATCCTGGGAAGTGATTAACACATGATTTTGCTTAAGTGCTTACATGGCTGCAATTAGAGTTGAGGATAATGTCTCCTAGTGCCTTCCTAAAGTGTACTTGTACACACGCAGGAAAATAATGACTTCTCAATAGCTTTCCTAAGGAGAAAAAAGAACAAGACAAGTGGCAAAATATACTGACTGTTTCTGTTGGGATTGTGGGGAGCTTGGGTCCACTACAGATGGTCTTTTGAGATCCATAAATACCTATGCCCTCCATGGCCCAGCCACCCTTTTCTTTTTGTTTGTTTGCTTTGTTTTTGCTTTTTAATTAATTCATTATAGTTATATATAATATTGAGCCTCCTTTTAATATAATTATGCAGCATGGAACATAATTTGTTCCATTTCAGTATCCAGTACTTCCCTTTTCCCTCCCCTCCTCCCTCCTGCTATTCCCATTCCTCTACTCTGGTCTTTCTTTGTATTGATGCTTTTTTAAAAAGGAGTGCGTTATAGATATACATAAAGGTGAAATTTACTGAGACATATTCACATATGTACTTGGGACAGTTTGGTCCATTTCATTCTACCATTCTTCCCTTTTCCCATCCCTCCTCCCTCAATCCCTTTCCTCTGCTCCATTGCTCTCCGTTCTGTTTTCATGGGACCCCACACTTTTCCCTCTTATTTTGGTCTATCTTCCCCAGGCACTTCTTCTTACAATTCCCTTATAGAGGGGTATATACAAAAGAAAATATCAGACGATAAATCAAGTGGCACTTTATTACATTTAGGTCAGTTCTTTGGTTATTTGGTAGGAGGTGAGGTTTGAAGGACCAAGGTTTGAAGTTTGAGGTTTGAAGTTCACCAAGGCCTGAGGAGTGTTAACTACGTTTGAAGTCTTGACACAAAGCCATGCTTGTGGGCTTGGTCCCATGAAGAAAGAGACAAAGAGATGAATATACTGGAGCTGTGTTTGAGTAGTGCAGAATGACAAGTGGAGCTCCTCCTATGTACAAGTATTTCCTTGCCTAGATTACCACTTTAACCTCTAGCAAAGGTAAGATGGAAGGAGCCACAGCTGTGCAGGCAACACTGCCACCCTGCCTCCTGGTGCACCCTGGAACCTGACTCCCCTACACCTCCAGCTCGCCTTCACATTGACCTCCTCGAGGTCAGTGCTCTGGACTTGAAGTCATGAGTGAGTCAGTTTCAAACTCATGACTCAGTTTCTTTATCTTTCAAGTGATATATTAGGCAAGAGGGACCCACTGTGATATAAGCTATGTGCTATAAGACCATAAATAAACTTCACTTTCTAGGAAGCAAGAGTGCTCACAAGATCTGGTACTTCTCCCAATAGCAAAACAAATTCTTTTTGGACACAATAATGTTTCAGGAGTCTTCACGCTTCTACTTCTAGGCAACTGTTGAACAGGAGATTGGATGAAAGAGGATGTTCGACTCAGCAAACTTCTATCCCCAGTCCTGGGATGAAAGTCCCACATGTTTGTATTTCAGAAACTCGGAAAGTGAAAACCTAAGAACTTGCTCAATCTGTTCTCTAGAGAATTTTAAAGAGAATCAAAGTAGTCAAAAACAAAGAACAACTGTTTCTCATGTGAACATAATGGTGTAGTCATCATTTTTCACTTCTCTTCAAAGACAGCAGCAAGAATAACTTTAAAAATTACTTTAAGACCTTCAACTTCTATTTTGAGTAAAACCAGGATACAGAGGTATAATCCATAGCATCCAAAGTCAGAAAGTACCTGCAACAACACACTTCCTAAGCAAGAGGTTCTCAACCTACTGTGCAAAAGCTGACGTTCTCCTTCTAACAAGCAAAAGAACTGAGTAGGGGAGAGGCAGAGAACCTCCACTCCCAAAGAACTGCACAGATGAGCCATGTCTGCAGGAGGTGCCAAGTCACAGACAGCCTCTAGGTGCAAGGCTTCCGGGCCCTTCTCCCTCCCATAGGAATCTCCTGAACATAGCTGATCTGATAAAAAGTCATCTTATTAAGAGACACATAATAAAATAGTGACAAGAGCATAATATGAAGTTACTGTTAATCAATAAAGAAAATAGAAGTGAAACTTACCATGAGATGAAGATTACCCATCAGGAGAAAATCATGACCGTGTCATGAATCAACATATAGTAATGAAGCAATTGCTGATATTAAAGAAAACTACAAATACAAAATGTAGAAGCTTGGAAAAGATATAACCAGACAACAGAAAGAGGTTAAAGAAAAGCTAACATATCTGAGAGAATTTGGAGAATAAAAAAGCAAAGTCATCTTACAGAGGCAGAGACAGAGAGAGAGTTGCAAAGAGTTGACTTTACACTCTGATGCTAACAGTTATCAGACATCCTAGGACAATGGGCTGTAGCAAAATGTTCTCAGCACGGCAACATTAGGATAGCTGCTGCAAAGTGTTTCTAGCGCTGTAACTTTGTAATGCACATAGAAGCCTCTGACAACTTAGAAGCCTTGAACAATTTACAATGCCCCAATAGTTCCTGATTGTGAGACCCTATGTAATAAATTAGCTAGCTTATGGGAGTAATGGTTAATTTGAATTGTCAACTTGATTGGATTAAGAGATGCCAATGATTAAGAGACATGTGTCAAGGGTGTGTCTAGAAATCATAGGCATATGGGACAGTAAACTGAAGTGGAGACCCTCCCTACGCATGGGCAGCACTGTCCAATAGGATGGTGGCTCGAATGAAATAAAAGTTGGAAGAACAAGGAAGCAGCAGCAGATGCAAACTCTACTCTTCTTGAATGGGTTCTTGATTGCTGCTGGGATTGCCTGAGGATACCAGACTCTTGCTTCTTCACTCTTCCAAAGTAGACTTCTGGTCACATAAACCAATCTAATAAATCCCCTTTTTATAACCAATCCTGTTGATTGTGTTCCTCTAGACAACAAGGACTACTACACTGGGTCATTGCTACTCCACCAGATTGCAGTTTTCCCACCTGGTTCCAGCTTTTATTGAAATTATCTCTGTTTCTTTTTTGTCTTGGTGTTTTTATTCATCTCCCTTCACCCCTACCTGAGAATCCTTTGTTGATGTTGTGTGGGTAGCTGCAGGTGTTCAAGTTGGTGCCTGAGGGAATGGGCTGTCCTGCCCCTTTATCCTTTTTTCTCATGCCCCCTCCTCCCCTTATCTTGCCTATGAGGACAAAAGGTGGGAAAGGAGCCTTCCAGGGGTTCCTCTCCATATCTGCCCAGAAAGGAAGGAAGGGAGCCACCCAGGAGGTACTTCATTAAAAACTCCTTATTAGGAGGAAAAATTCCCTGGAGGCAGGTAAGCTTGGCAACAGGTAGGAGGAGGGGAAAGTGCTCTGAAGGTATTAGCATTTTATTCCTTCTTGAATCAGCCCCCATCCTCTTGACCCAGTCATTCACTACCTACACTGACTGTCCTTTTGCTCCCACCCACCTCAATCCCCCCTCTGAGAAGGGAACCCTTATTGCTGTAAGAGGAAATGGATGATGACGGCTCTGGCCGCTTTGAGCTGAAAGGGAGTGATGTGGGGCAAGCAGTTTGAGTTTTCCTTTTAGGAATGTTTTAGGTCAATCGAGGGTCCGTGGCAAAGTCTGGTTTGGAAGCAACAGGTTGTAAAGTCATCTGAGAGGGGATTGCTATTATTAGAGAAACAAGATATGAGTATGAAATAAGATCAATACAACAATGAACGCCACAGCAAGTGAACATGCCAATAAGTATGATGATGATGAGAGAAGCCAGTAATCTTCCACCATGAGGTGCAAGAGCTGAGAAGTTGTTCCCTTAACAAGGCCAGTGAGGACATGGCCTCTACTTGGGAATGTAAATCTTTAGTGATATTACTTACATTGTCAGAGTTTTCAGAAATTTAAACATAACTTAGTTTTTATAATATCATAGATGTCCCATAAGATACATCTTATCTAATGTCATCTCATTTTGTAAAACATCTTTTTATTGGCATAACTTCCATGTTTAGTAGAGATTCCTTTATCTCTGTTACTTAGAGCTAGCTAATCATACTAGCAAACACAGATCAAGCCCACCCATGTAGAAGGTTGGGAAGATCTGTAGACCTTAAATTGACTATGACTAAAAAAACTTTTTGATTCTGATAGTCTCTTTTGATACATATCAGGCACTCTTGTCTAAGAATCCCTCTTTTGGTTTTTGTTTGTTTTGTTTTGCTTTGTTTTAAATTTCTTTAGTTGTTGATAAACCTTTATTTTATTTATTCATATGTGGTGCTGAACCCAGTGCCTAGACAAGCACTCTATCCCAGAGCTACCATCCCAGTCCCAGAGTCCCTCTTTTGTAGCCTACAGTCTTACACGTGGTGGGGCTAACACAAGTATACATCTTAAGTCATACTAAACGAACGATTCTCTTTTCTTTTAAATGCCCAAGTATGGCTGCGCTTTGGTTATAACTTGTTTTGCTAGGTGTTCAAGCCCAAGCTGGTCAAACTGACCTTGTTCCTACCTATTGTTAAGAGTCAGCTGAGAGAAGGCCCACCTCCCCTTCTCTGCCGGCTGCCCAGGAATGGTGCCAGGGCCAGACTGTGTGCCTGAAGTGGGCAGAGGCCAGGCCCTTGCGTGGAAAACTCAGTATCCCTGCCCTCACCCTTGTTCTGTTGCTGCGGTGACAGGCTGACCAGCGGGTGGCCAAGAAAAGTAGCCATCATTCCCAAGTCTCTGTGCATGCAGGGGATGCCCCAGCTGGCACCACACACCGGGCCTGAAGCCCACCTGCAGCGGCAGCAAGACCACATCATCATGTGGAAGAAGGGCCTGCAGGGGGAGATCCTCTGCCACCACTGCACTGGTTGGGGCAGCACAGATGGTTGAGTCACTGACTCAGGTAGCCACTGGGACAGGCAGCAGCAGTAAGGGGACCCTCACCAGCACCTCAGCTGTGACCCTGCTGAGCAATGGTGGCTAAGGCAGCAAGCAGAGTAAGCAGAAAACTCACAGGTGTACCCACCTCAGAAACACTAAATGCAAATCTGCTCCAGCTGCTGAAAAGAAAAATTTCTACTAAAGGAAAAGAGAGAAGACATATTTTTAAATTAAAAAATTCAGTCAAAGCCCTGAGTCTCTTTCCACCACAATCACTGCAGAATCAATCTTCCACAAGGGAATATATTACAAAATTGGGGATGTCGTTTCTGTGATTGATGAACAAGATGGAAATCCCTACTATACTCAGATCAGGGGTTTTATCCAGGACCAGTATTGTGAAAAGAGCGCAGCACTGACGTGGCCATTCCCACTCTCTCCAGCCCTAGAGACCAGTTTGATCCTGCATCCTATGTGAGTAGGCCAGAGGAAGATCTTCCAGGAAGATGGAATACTTGGAATTTGTTAGGCATGCACCTTCCTGAGTATTTCAAGTCATGGTCATCATCATTTCCTACAGTCCCCACAAGACCAGAGAAGGGATACATATGGACTCATGTTGAACCTACTCCTATTTTGGAAAGAGTTGTCAACCATTTGTAATTGCAAAATTTAAACTGGGGCTGAGGACATAGCTCAGTGGTCGAGCACTTGCCTAGCATGCTTGAAGCCCTGGGTTTGATCCCTGGCATTCAAAAACAATTAAAACTGGATTTCTATTTTTCTAGTTTTCATCTATCATACTACTATGAAATATTCCATATGTTCCTTCATGAAATTCTGACAAGGAAAAATGACAAAGTTTTTTCCCTAAATTCCCAGTAATTGTTATCTTGTTTATTATTTGTTACTTGGAAAATTACAAGGGATAAAAAAATATGAAATATATTTGAAGGTAAATATTACATTTTGTATGTATATCTTCCTGACAAAGGGTGCAGTTTCCCTGGAGACCATTAGGAACAGATAGTGACTATTTTTCTTCATAATTTATTGTTAGAAACTCATAAAACGATTTCCATTTTTATGTAACTACAAAATATTAAGTTTTGAATTTCTGACCAAGAGCTTAAATACAATAAAATGTATCTGTGATCTGTCATAAAGCAAATAAAACATTTCCTCATCAATAAAATGCTGTGACAGACTTCTGGCTTGCATTAACCATAAGGAGTGATTGATAGATGATTTTATTAGCCCAGACTTTTTAAATTTTCATGTGATTCTTTTGTAGCAAACAGCCTTTCAGAACCATTCAGTTGCTCTCAATAGAGCTGCTCTTCACTGTCCTCACCTTCTCTGTCAAATGGAGGCTTTGGGTCAAACGGTGCAGATGTCTCCTTCACTAGAGCACCCAGGAAACCTGTGTGGCTTAGGCACCCAGCTTGGGTCTCTTGACTGCTGTGAGAACAGCTGGCAGTCATAAAAGTTATAGGTCATTAGCTTTGATAGCTCAAAACATCTACCCCCAGGTTAAGCCATCTGGCATGGACTCCTAATAGCATGCTTTGGAAGGCCTGCTGTGTATGCCTCAAGTGAAAATCAGTAAGTAAAGGAGCAACAAATGTAAAAGGGGTGGGGGGAATATGCTTACCTCCTCTATCCTGATTGGATCACAATGATTTTAACTGTAGACCCTTTCACCCTTAACCTTTTTCTATACAAGTACAGTTATGGGTTGAAAACAGGTGACTATAGATGGCTTTATGCACATGGTCATCTCTCTGCTCACAAAAGTTACAGTAAAATTGATTGTAAATAGCATTGAAAATAGTTTTCTAAATACTGATAATCAAAACTTTTGGATTGAAATGTATTTTTCACAATGTTAAAAAAAAGAATCAGAGGAGATCCAAGATAAAGGACTAGAGGGAGGCTGCATTCCTTGTCACTCTGTAACTCGGGATTCAAGCAGAGGAAAATCTGTTTCTCCATGAGGCACTCTTTGCTCCTCACTGATCCCATGCTGTTTACCCCATTTTTCTACCTTGATCACCTACAGTCTGCCAGCATATCGACTATATCTGAGTGCAGATTGCTCACTGACTGCCACCTATCATTTGCCTGTTTCCTGCCTCTGGCCTGCCCATCGCCTACCTTTCACGTACCCATCACCCACTGACCAAGGTTCACCTGTCTATCATCAGACCATCGGTGGATCACCAGCTGCCTGCTGTTGTCTGCAAGTGGACTGTCATAATACCTGCAGGTTTCGCTACAGGTGGTTGCTGCCATTTTGGGAAAGCAGCCAGAAACTGGAGGACCCCCAGACAGAATGACCTAGCCCTACCTCCAGGGGCCCTGGCCTGACCAACCGCACCCCGCACAGACTCGGTGTCCACACCTTATGCTGCAGCTCCCCATTTGCCAACAAGTTTGGAAGCCAGTGCAGCCATCTTGGACTATCCTGGAAGTGGAAACTGTCATTAGGTAGGGCAAGTCTCATCCTGAGATGCCTACTGGAGACTGGAAGCTCACTGTCAGGAACCTCTCATGCATGCATCACGCTACTGAAGCCTGGGAGATTTGAATAGTATACGACTGTTATAGTGTAGACTTTTTTTCCTCCATTATGAAAATTTTTAAGTTTTTATTTCTTTATTTTTCTGGCTCTCTATTTTCCTTTTGTTTACCTGTTTTCTCAAAGTCTCTTTCTCCCTTTTCTCAAGTTAACAACCAACTTCTGTTGACTACACTTTCACTCTTCCTATGATCTAGAACTTCTTCATACTCTTTTCTTATCCCATTAACAGTTACAACTCAACCTCTTCCCATCCTCTTTGTCCTCCATTAGAAGCCTCAGTCCTCATTGCAAATCTGTTTGTTATACTGTAGATAATAATTGAACTCATCCTCTCTGTTTATTACGACAATATTGTTAACATATTCATAAGGGTTATTTGGTTTATGGCTGTGTATTGTCTGTACTGAGTGATCTCCCAATTAAAGAAGAGGTTTTGGGAAACTATACGGCCACTATAAGCCCATAGGGCAGAAACTATAATACCCCAGATCTGCATTGCTAGAAGGTAGGATACATGAACAACATGAAAAAACAAGGGAAGAAAGTGTTCCAAACAAACCAAGATTCTACACTAATAGAATCCAATGACACCTTGGTAGAAGAAATGTCAGAAGAGGAGTTCAGAATATACATAATTAAAATGATTCACAAAGCTAAGGATGAGATAAGAAAGCAAGTGCAGGCAATGATTGATCATTCCAATAAACAGTTGAAAGAGCAACTGCAGGAAGCAAAAGATCATTTCAACAAAGAGATAGAGATTCTGAAAAAGAACCAAACAGAAATCCTTGAGACCAAGGAAACAATAAACCAAATAAAATACTCAATGGAAATCATCACCAACAGACTAGATCACTTGGAAGACTACCTCAGACAATGAAGACAAAATATTGAATCTTGAAAATAAACTTGCCCAAACAGAGAAGATGGTAAGAAATCATGAATAGAACCTCCAAGAACTATGGGATATCATGAAAAGACCAAATTTAAGAATTATCAGTATTGAGGAAGGCACAGAGATACAAACCAAAGGATTGAACAACCTATTCAATGAAATAATATCAGAAAACTTTCCCCAAACCTAAAGAATAAAATGGAAAATCAAACACAAGAGGCTTACAGAACACCAAATGCACAAAATTACACCAGATCCACACCAAGACACATTATAAGGAAAATGCCTAATATACAAAATAAAGATAGGATTTTAAAGACTGTGAGAGAAAAGCATCAGATTACATATGGGGAAAACCAATATGGATATCAACATATTTCTCACCCCAGACCCTAAAAGCTAGAAGGGTCTAGAACTATATATTTCAAGCTCTGAAAGAACAAGGTTACCAACCAAGAATCCTATATCCAGCAAAATTAACCCTCAGATTTGAAGATGAAATAAAATCCTTCCATGACAAACAAGTTGAAGGAATTTACACAGAGAAACCTGCGCTACAGAACATTCTCAGCAAGATATTCCATGAGGAAGAAACAAAAACAACAATATAAGTCAGCAAAGGGAGAACTACCCTAAAGGAAAAACCAAACAAAGGAGAAACCAAGACAAGTTAAAAACCAAAACTAAGTCAAAATGACTGGGAATACAAATCTCAATAATAACTCTGAATGTTAATGGCCTAATCAATCAAAAGACATAAACTGGCAAATTGGATTAAAAAGAAAGACCCAACAATATGCTGCCTTCAAAAGACTCATCTCATAGAAAAGGATACCCGCAGACTAAAGGTGAAAGAATGGGAAAAACCTCCACGCACATGGACTCAGTAAAAAAGTGGGGGTTTCCATTCTCATATCAGATAAAGTGGACTTCAAGCCAAAGTTAGTCAGAAGGGATAAAGAAGGTCACTTCAAACTGCTTAAGGGAACCATAAATCAGGAAGACATAATGATCATAAATATTTATGCCCCAAACCACAGTCCATCCATGTACATCAAACAAATCCTTCTCAATTACAGGAATCAAATAGACCACAATACAATAATTGCGGGTGACTTTAACACACCACTATCACCACTGGATAGATCATCCAAACAGAAACTAAACAAAGAAACTATAGAACTCAATAATCACAATCAATAACTTAGACTTAACAGACATATATAGAATATTCCATCCATCAACGAGCAAATACACTTTCTTTTCAGCAGCACATGACTCCTTCTCTAAAATAGACCATATGTTATGCCACAAAGCAGCCCTTAGTAAATACAAAAAACTAGAGATACTATCTTGTATTCTATCAGATCATAATGGAATGAAATTAGAAATCAATGACAAAAAACAAAAACTATTCCAACACCTGGAGATTAAATAATATGCTATTGAATGAAGCATGGATAGCAGAAAACATCAGGGAGGAGATTAAAAAATTCTTAGAGGTAAATGAGAATGATGATACAACATATCAAAATCTCTGGGACACTATGAAAGCAGTGCTAAGAGGAAAATTCATTGCATTGAGTGCATTCAAGAAAAGAATAAAAAGTCAACAACTCAACGATCTAACCTTACATCTCAAGCCCTTGAAAAAAGAGGAACAGTTCATCACCAAAAGTAGTAGAAGACAGGAAATAATCAAAATCAGAGCTGAAATCAATGAAATTGAAACAAAAGAAACAATTCAAAAAATTGACAAAACAAAAAGTTGGTTATTTGAAAAAAGAAACAAAATTGATAAACCCTTAGCCACACTAACAAAGAGAAGAAGAGAGAAAACTCAAATTACTGAAATTCATGATAAAAAAGGAAATAGCACAACAGACACCACTGAAATACATAACACAATTAGAAGCTACTTTGGAAATCTATACTCCAACAAAATAGAAAATCCCAAAGCCATCGACAAATTTCTAGAGACATATGATCCTCCCAAACTGAACCAGGAGGACAAACACAATTTAAACAGATCAATTTCAAGCAATGAAATAGAAGAAGCCATCAAAAGCCTACCAACCAAGAAAAGCCTGGGACCAGACAGATTCTCAGCTGTGTTCTACAAGACCTTCAAAGAAGAACTTACACCAATACTCCTGAAAGTATTTCATGAAATAGAAAAGGAGGGAACTCTTCCAAATTCATTCTATGAAGCTAGTATCATTCTGATACCAAAACCAGACAAAGATATATCTACAAAACAAAACTTTAGACCAATATTTCTTATGAATATAGACACAAAAATCCTTAACAAAATTCTGGCAAATTGCTTACAAAAACATATTAAGAAGATAGTGCACCCCGATCAAGTGGGGTTTATCCCAGGGATGCAAGATTGGTTCAGCATCTGGAAATCAATAAATGGAATTCATCACATCAATAGACTTAAGGTTAAGAATCATATGATTATTTTGATAGATGCTGAGAAAGCATTTGACAAAATGCAACCTCCCCTTCATGCTTAAAACACTAGAAAAAATAGGAATGGTAGGAACATAACATTATAAATGCTATTTATGCTAAGCCCACTGCCAACATCATTCTTAATGGAGAAAACCTGAAAGCATTCCCTTTAAAAACTGGAACAAGCCAGGGATGCCCACTGTTATCACTTCTATTCAACATAGTGCTTGAAATACTAGCCAGAGCAATTAGACCACAAAAATTAAATGCATACGAATAGGAAAAGAAGAATTCAAGCTGTCACTATTTGCTGATGACATGATCCTATATTTAAAGGATCCAAAAAACTCCACCAGAAAACTTCTAGACCTAATTAGTGAATTCAGCAAAATAGCAGGATATAAAATAAACACACATAAATCAAATGCATTTATATACATAAGTGATGAATCATCTGAAAGTGAAATGAGGAAAACAACTTTTGAGGCTATTTTCACAATAGCCTCAAAAATTAATAAAATACTCGGGAATCAATCTAACAAAAGAGGTGAAAGACCTCTACAATGAAAACTACAGAAATTAAAGAAAGAAATTGGGGAAGATCTTAGAAGATGGAAAGATCTCCCGTGTTCTTGGATACGCAGAATTAATATACTCAAAATGGTCATACTTCCAAAGTATACAAATTTAATGCAATTCCAATAAAAATCCCAAAGACATTCCACATAGAAATGGAGAAAGCAATCATGAAATTCATCTGGAAGAACAAAATACCCAGAATAGCCAAAGCAACCCTGGGCAGGAAGAATGATGCAGGAGGTATCACAATACCAGACCTTAAATTCTACTATAGATCAATAATAACAAAAACGGCATGGTATTGGCACCAAATAGACAGGCAGATCAATGGTACAGAACAGAAGACCCAGAGACAAACCTACATAAGTACAGGTATCTCATACTAGACAAAGGTGCCAAAAACATACAATGGAGAAATGATAGCCTCTTCAACACATGGTGCTGGCAAAACTGGAAATCCAAATGCAATAAAATGAAATTAAACCCCTATCTCACACCCTGTACAAAACTCAACTCAAAGTGGATCAAGGATCAAGGAATTAGACCTGAGACCCTTCACCAAATAGAAGAAAAAGTAGGCCCGAATCATCATCATGTTGGTGTAGGACCAGATTTTCTCAACACAACCCCCAGAGCACAAGAAAGAAAAGGAAGACTCAATAAATGGGACAGATTCAAACTAAAAAGCATTTTGTCAGCCAAAGAAGCAATCAATAATGTGAAAAGAGAGGGAAAAAATCTTTTCCACACACACTTCAGACAGAGCACTGATCTCCAAAACTTATAAAGAACTTTAAAACTTTACACTAAAAATACAAAGAACTCAATCAATAAATGGGCTAAGGAATTGGGCAGACACTTCACAGAAGATGATATACAAGTGATTAACAAATATATGAAAAAGTGCTCATCATCTCTAGTAATTAGAGAAATGCAAATTAAAATCACCCTAAGATTTCATCTAACTCCAATTAGAATGGCTATTATCAGGAATACAAGCAATAATAAGTGTTAGCGTGGATGTGGGGAAAAAGGCACACTTGCACATTGCTGGTGGAGTTGCAAATTGGAGCAGCCACTCTGGAAAGCAGTATGGAGATTTCTCCAAAAGCTTGGAATGGACCCACCATTTGACCCACCTATCGCACTCCTTGGCCTATACCCAAAGGACTTAAAATCAGCATACTACAGTGATGCAGCCACATCAATATTCATTGCTGCTCACAATAGCTAGATTGTGGAACCAACCTAGATGCCCTTCAATAGATGAATGAATAAAGAAACTGTGGTATATATACACAGTGGAATATTACTCAGCCATAAAGACGAATAAAAGTATGGCATTTGCTGGTAAATGGGTAGAGTTGGAGAATATCATGCTAAGTTAAATAAGCCAAGCCCAAAAAATCAAAGGCCAAATGTTTTCTCTGATAAGTGGATGATGATACATAACAGAGGAGGTGGTGCAGGGGGGGGGGAAGGAAAAGAAGGGAGAAACTGGGAGGGTGGAGGGGAAAATGGGATGGGAGGGGGTGGGGGAAGGAAAGATAGTACACTGAGACAGACAGTATTACCCTATGTAGATGAAAGATTGTATTAATCAATATATTCCCTGCTGTATAATTATATCAAAATGGGTTCTACTGTCATGTATAATTTAAAAGAACCAATTAAAAATAAATAAATAAATAAATAAATATAGGAAAAGACAAAGTGAAGTAATTAAGAAACAGAAAAATTTTTTTCAATGCATTTGATGCTGTATATAACTACAGAGCTAAGAGTGAAAGACAGGCATGTAAGGCATTCTTAACTCTATTTTGACTGTTAAATAAAAAGGCAGCACAACTAGGAAATGTTTCACATGCTACAGAGCTCACACTAGGATGGGTGGACGTAAGGTAATGTGATAGAGGCTGAGGCAGGAGGATCATAAGTTCAAAGCCAGCTTCAGCAACTTACCAAGGCCCTAAGCAATGTAATGATACCCTGTTTCAAAATAAAAAATTCAAAAAGGGCTGGGGATGTGGCTCAGTGGGAAAGTGCCCCTGAGTTGAAGCCCGAATATGAAAAAAAAAAAAAAAGAAGAAGAAACAAACAAATACAGGTTGAGCAACCCTTATCTGAAGTTCAAAATGCTCCAATTTTGTGACATGATGCCACCAGTGGAAAATTCCACATTTGCTTCATGTGATATGTCACAGTCAATGCAGGTGCATTAGAAATATTGTATAGATCAGGCAGGGTGGCACATGCCTATAATCCCAGGAGCTCAGGAGGCAGGAGCAGGAGGTTTGGAAGTTGGAGGCCAACCTCAGTAATTCAGCAAGACGTTGGAAGTGAAACATTTTAAAATGACTAGGTATGTAGTTCAGTTGGTAAAGCACCCTGGGTTCAATCCTCAGTAAACACACACACACACACACACACACACACACACACAGTATGTAGACATGCAAAAAATTGCCTTCAGGTTATATGTGTAAGGTGTACATGAAACATAAACTTTGTTTAGACTTAGATCTCATTCCCAAGATAGTTCAATATAGATAATGCAAATACTCTAAAATCTGAAAATACTGGAAATCTATAATACTTCTAGTCCTAAGCATTTCGGACAAGGTATATTCAACTTCTACATCAGAAATTATATATCTGAGTGTTGTTCCTTTCCAAATAATCAACCTTTTGAGTTGTAATATAAATGATGTCATTATTTACTGAAGCAATTTATTCCTAAAAAAAAAATTTTAGTTTTTTTCCCTAACGTTGAACTAGTATGTATAGGTAAAATAGTTATACTCACTACTGAGACTAAAAACCTCTTACAAAGATATAGGCACTTATCACCTTTTCTTTTCTGCAAGCTGGGTTTGAAGTCTGAGCCAGCCTCTCTCCACTTACTGTACTCCTAGAAAAGGCCAGGTAAGCCTTCAGCCTTCTTCCTCTCTAGGTGCCTACATTACTGTGCTTTCTTTTTTTCTTTTTCTTTTCTTTTTTTTTCTTTTCTTTTGGTACTGGGGATTGAACCCAGGGGTGCTTAACCACTGAGCTACATCCCAGCCCTTCTTTTTTTTTTTTTTTGAGACAGGGTCTTGCTAAGTTGCTGAGGCTGGCATTGAATTTGTAATCCTTCTGCCCCAGCCTCCTGAGATGCTGGAATTACAGGCGTGTACCACTGTGCTCAGTCTGAAAACACATTTAGAATCAGACTACACAAAATTACCTGGAAGGCAGATCTGCTACACAAGTAAGTTGTAAGGAAAGTTTCAAGAATTTTCTCTTTTTGATTGGGTGCAGTGATGCACACCTGTAATCCCAGTGACTCAGGAAGCTGAAGCAGGAAGATTGAAGTTTGAGACCATCTTGAGCCACTTAGACCTTGTCTCAAAATAAAACAAAAAGAACTGCAGATGGAGCTCGGTGACAAAGCATCCCTGGGTTCAACTCCCATTACTAAAAATAAAATTTAAAATTTTGCTTTTTTTAACCACCTTTACCAGTGTGTCCTCCCAGTCACTAAGATCACCAGGAGTGCTTGCATAATGTGTGCTCACAATATGTAGAAGACAGTCCTTCTGATGAAAAGTTTACCAAATCCATACCAACTTCATGTTTTGGACTCCATCCCCAAACAAATGTCTGGTCAAAGGACTTAAAAGCTAGGAATTGCCATGCACAGTGGTGTACTGGAGGCAGTGACTCTGGAGGCTGAAGGAGGAATGCAAATTCAGGCCAGCCTCGACAGACAACATAGTGAGACCTATCTCAAAATAACAAAGAAAAAGGGCTGGGGTTGTAGCTTAGTGGTAGAGTGCCCATGGGGAACTATCCCCAATAAGGGATTGGGGGTTTAGCTAGGAATAACATCCTTTATTTCACAAGGAAGTCTGATCAAAAGATTCAAAATATTTCAAAATCCCTATCAGTGATCACATAGACTAACAGGCAAAGGGAACCATCTTTTTTTTTTTTACTATACTGGGGATTGAACCCAGGGGCACTGAAACACTAAGCTACATCCCCAGCCTTTTTATTTTGAGACAGGCTCTTGATAAATTACCCACACTGGCCTCAAATTTCTGATCTCCTACTTCAGCCTCTTAGTTGCTAGGATTACAGGCATGTGCCACCATGCCCAGTGAACCATTTCTCATTGTAAGAATCCTCTGGAAATTCATTGAAGTTTTAACAACATGAATCTCTTGAGAGGAAGAAAAAAAAATTGGAGCTGTTTGCACGTCAGCATTGCCAACATTACCCTCCCTTGAACTCTTTCATAGTCTCCTCTCAAAAATTTACACCATACCTGAGAGATTGATTTGCAAATCTGTGCGTACTATAAATCTATTTTAGTTTTTTCTTTTCTTTTTTTTGGTACTGGGGATTGAACCCAGGGACACTCCACCACTGAGCCACATCTCCAGCCCTATTTTGTATCTTATTTAGATACAGGGTCTCACTGAGTTGCTTAGGGCCTTGCTAAGTTGCTGAGGCTGGCTTTGAACTCACGATCCTCCTGCCTCAGCCTCCCAAGTGCTGGAATTACAGGCGTGCATCATGGCGCCCGGCTTATAAATCTATTTTAAAGTAATAAAATAAACTAAAAATAAAAAGCAAATGTTACTCATTTCCTGAATAGGAAAAAAAAAAAAAAAAAAAAAAAAAAAACTCTACTTCACAATGCCTTAGGTCTGATTGCAGGTGGTCACAGCCAAGGGTAAACCAGCTGACTTTTATTGAATGTTTGCTGCAAGACACACATTCAACACTGGAAGTATTTCATTTGGATGTGAAAATAGCAGCCTCCCAGAATACCAACAAGTTGAGTCCATGCCGACTTGTACTTCAAGCTGCTTCACAGTTACATGGGATCTCAGAGGCCACCATCCTAAGCTCTTAGCCTCTCCACCAGTCCCCTCCAAGGTAGGAAATTGTCTTGCTTATAACAGAATCAGATGTCTGTATGAGATTGACTTTTTTCTTCTTCAGGAGAGGAGAGCTTGTTGTATCATAGACTGTCCTGTTTCATTTTGTAATAAGAGTAACTTTTAACATTTTTTTTTACCAGGACCAAAGATGGCCCAGGCCTCAAAGATTTTTAGCCATGCTGAAGCAGGAGAGTGTTCTGTAACTTAGAAAGGTCACTCCACAGCAGTGGTGCCAGAATGAAGTGCAGTGAAGAAAAAGTAGTCATAAAGCTGATGTAAAAATAATTTGGCCTACAATGCCCAAGGGACAATGAGGAGCAGCTCCAAGAGTACTAACCAGGTGAAATCTATAGGACTTAGTTTCCAAAATGGGAGCCCAGAGAAAGGACATAGCCCCAGATGAGTCCAGGGGCTGATGGCAGTGCCAGCCACTTGGTCTTCCCATATAGGAGTGACTGACAGAAGGTGGTGATATTGAGACCAGCTGGGCACCCCTGTGCGAAGGGTCAGTGTGATGTCCAGCATTTACCTTAAGTACAAGAGGTATTGGAAAAGGCATATTTGAAAGTTAAGTGATAGACAAAGTCACGAAAGTGCAATTGCCTGGGAACAGCAAATTGGGGGAATCCACAGAATCAGGGAGGAATGGCCAGAGGTGCAAGAGAAAAGTCCAGAGAATGGTGCCTCAGAAATGGAGGGACTCATTTGAAGGAGGCAGATTAACAGCGCCTGGTGTCACAGAAGTCATTCAGCAGGACTAAAAGGGCCCAGTTGGAAAGGGTAGGTAATGACATGTTGAAAAGGAAGACACACTATGCCAATGAAGAGAAGGTAGAACTTGAGATGAGAAGAGTCCAAGGGAGTTGGTTTTAAATGCAAGACTTGTGAACATGTTTGGTTTTGCTGAGGGTGAGAGTGAGCATAGGGACAGATGGCAGGTGCAGCAGAGCCATGGTAAGACTGTGTGTCCTGAGAACCTAAGAGGTTATAGAATATGAAGGGCAGGTCCTTGGTGGCTTAGCTGTGAAGGGGAAGAACATCCTTCACTGAGACTGGAAGATGGCAAAGATGGAAACCAGAAAATTCTGGCAGTAGGGTATTAGAAATTAAGTATTGAGATGGAGGGATACAGGAGTTTGGAGTCATGAAACAGCTTTGGAGAAAAAGAGAGGATCAGAAGCTCAAAGCCAGCCTCAGTAACTTAGGCACTAAGCAACTTAGCAAGACCCTGTCTCAAAAGAATAAAAAATGGGCTATGGATGTGGCTTTAGTGCTTAAGCTCCACTGCATTCAATTCCTGGTAATCTAGTACCAAAAAACAAAACAAACCACTGGGGAACAGGGGAGGGGGAGCACACACACTTACTTTTACACACACATGCATGTTTGTGTATGTGTGTGAGAGACTAGGACTAAACAACCCGATAGTACAAATACGTTATATGCAGTTATTCCTATACCTCTCACCCCAGCCTCCATAAATGTGTGTGTGGCGGGGGGAGCAGTGACAGAGGATGAGCAGTTATGAAATCGGGGGTCTCTGATGCCCTCATGGCTGTGGCATGCCCAGTTTCTGGGAATGTTTCTGTGCAAAGGCACAGGATGCCTAGCTGCTGTAGCAATGCCCTACATGAGGAGGCTCTATGCAAGGGCCCTATCAGTTCTAACCTTGATCTCAGGCACACAGCTCCCGGGAAGAAGGAATTCTTACGCTAGACAACCACAATGTTTCACCAACTCCTGCCTGCCTTATAGCAACTTTTAACAATGGACTTTCTTGAGAGCTACACAAAGCTCCTAACATTGCATATTGCAACTGTGGATTGCTACTGTGGAAAAGCTACATAGATGTCCCAGTTTCTGTAACTTTCCTTGCATAGTCATTAACCTGATAATGAGACATATATAAATAAAGATTGCTGGCGAAACTCTTTAGAGTTGCATCTCCATCAGAGAGCAGGCTCCACCTGATCCCAGCCTTATCTTCAATATCTGTGTCTGTCAATCTTTTATTTTCCAATCTTTTTATTTTCCCCTTCACCCCTCGCCAGACCCGAGTTTGCCCGTTGGTCGTGACAGTTGGTGGCCTGTACAGATCTGGACACAGGGAAACTTTCTTCAACCAGAAGAGGGGACATTCCCAGAGGCACGCCATATAAGTGGAAAAAAAAAAAAAATCCTCAAAGGTAAGGAGGTTGGAGGAGTGAGTCAGAATCAGGTGTAAAATATGGGATATAGAGGATCCAAAGAAAGGGATCATTGTGTCTGTCCTAAATGCTTAGGAAGAGTGGTAGAAGAACACAGCTATTAGAATTTATAAACTTTCTTACTAAAACTTGCCCCTGGTTTCCTACAGAAGGAGTGTAAATGTAGAGACATGGACAACTGGCACCCTGCTCAAAGTTAGGCTTACAGCTTGAGGATCAAAAAAGAAGATAGGGGCTCTCCAGGGAAAATATAAACTATAACACCATGCTTTAAGAGAATAGTCTTACAAAACAAAAAGTGATTACAGCAGTTTTCCTTATCTCTTAGTTTCTGCTAGATCTCTATCCCTCCTAGGCTTATATTTAAAAATGTAAATTACACAGCCTACAAGATTTACAAGGCTTATGAAAACCAGTTAAGACAAAAGGAAAAAGTGTTCCTTTTAAAATTTCAAACTGCTTGGCTGGCTCTCTTATCTGTTTTCAGCTGGCCTTCTGAACCAGTTCATCCCTCATACTACAGAGAAAAGTGGAATGACTCTGAATGTACAGCTTTCTTTTGCCAAAATCTTTTTTTTTGTCCTGAGCACTTCAGACTTCCACATTGTTTAGCTATCTGAACTGACTCTTATCTGAGCTAAAAAGTACACTCTGATCTGATGAAGATGTTAGTATTGCAGCCTTGTAACTTTTTTTTAAAAAACTCCCATTTTTTGAAATTCCACGTGAATTATTTTTTCTGATCAGTATTATTTTATCTAACTAACAAGGTTTTTACACTCTATCTTTGTTCAGAAGCCAATTTCTCCAGGGTTAGCTCTTAAATACATTAAAGAATTCTTTTCAGTAAATCCTAAGGAGGACATAGACATGGTGATGTTTAGGAATAAGTCTGATATATAAAGACAATAAGGAGAGCCTGGTTTATTTAAAGTTTGATAATATGGGATGTAAACACATTTTGCCATTTTTGCACAAAAGAGGATTAAAAGTTCTCTTGACTTGTTTAATTCATATTTCAGATGTAATGTTAAATTATGTTAACTAATTCATATGAACTCAAAAAAGGAAATATAACTTTATAGAATATTTGAGATAAAGATTAATTTAAAAAATAAAACACCTTATCTAAAATTCGTCAAGAGCCACCTCACCTGAGTAAAGACTCACCTTATTCCAGTTAAGATAACCACTCGTTTAAAGTTCAGTTCAAAAGACAGATTTTTGCTTTAAAAATTACTGTAATCTTAAAATAAATAGGAAACATATATAGCTAACTAAAGGTTTGGGATTACACAAGAAATCATGTTTACTGACTCATAGCTATTGTACAGTCTAAATATGTTTTTACTCTTGTTAACTTGTAGACTCTTATTTTCCTTGTAAACTTTGTAACTGTTGTCTATTAGTTCTATAAAGGCCTTTCCTTTTTATATTTGGGTAGCCTAATTATAGGACACTTGATTCATCCACAAAACTTGCAAATTACAAGTGACATTTTACATATTTTCAAAAGTTATTGGGAGATTTTAACTGGTTAAGGCCTAGCTTACAATTATCTACTAGAGACTTGATTCGCTTACTTGCTGTGTTATCTGCAGACCCTCTCTGGCCTCTCCTCAAGAGCTTACTACAGAAGCAACAGCTGCCTTAATGGAAGTTAAAACTGCTATCATGTCTGCACAACTTACTAAAATTAATTTACAGGAGCCAATACATACGTTGATGTTTTCTATTTCTCATACCCCTACAGAGGTCGGATGTAAGTCTTCAAAAGTCATAAAATGGCTCCACCTTGTTTAGTCTCTTCCAAAATCCTTAACTCCATTTTATAATTTTGTTTAAAACAAAAACTGAGTCTTCTTTCATTATGGTGCCCTTTTCAGTTTAACAACATCAACTTTGTCAATCCCTACATGCCTTTTAGGTGACTTTTACTAATTTTCCTGGCCAGTAAAAAATTCACATCAAGTTATTTCCCACTGTTTGGCTACTTTTGCAGTGCTGGGCGATCCATTCCAAATTAAAACTAATAATAATGTTCCAACTTATACTAGTTTTCAACAATTTTGTGATCAATATCATATTGAACACTAAACTGACATTCCTTATAATCCTTAAGGCCAGGCCATTGTAGAGGGAGCTCATTTATCTCTGAAGTTACAATTACAAAAAGGGGGAGAGCCCCACAAAATTGTTTAAGTCATGCTCTTTTCATATTGAATTTTTTGAACTGTGATGCTGAAGGTCACGCTGCAGCTGAGCAACATATGGTTCATACAACAGTAGGCTCAACAGGTCTGCTCTGGTGGACTTACAAACTGGACAATGGAATGGGCAAGATCCAGTGATTATGTGGGGTAGAGGTCATATTTGTATCTTTCCACAAAGTGCAGCTCATTCTCCAACCACAGTTCAAATGACTGAAGCTCACACTGGAACTGTTGATCCCTACACCCACCAAAAATGAGATGCTGGGGAAAGAGAGGAAGAGAATTCAATGAACCCAGAAGGCTGGTCTGCCAATATGGGGACTATCGAAGAATCTGATCTATCAGGCTAAACAGATGGTAAATCAACAGGGAAATACTAAGTCTCCTGCTTGTGGCTATGCTGGCTTTACTAAGCTGTCAGGTAAGTAGAGTTCATGGGGAAATTTACTCCACTTACTTTCCAGATCCACTTTTGGTACACCCAGCTATGTGGACTGGAGACTCTATCCCAATATTTACTATGATACACACCGATGGGAGGCTTTTCAGACACACATATTACACCTGTCCATTCAGTCGGACTTAATTATACTGGATACAGTGGGAGTCTACCTATATGTTGGTCCCACAATGACAATACTGGCTGTTTAAAGGTGACCCCAGAAGATAAAACAGCATAAGGAGGAACCAAGGTAGCCCAACTCACGGGCCCTTGGGATGTAACTAAGTATATTAAGACAGTCATAAAAATGAGACTGCCCAGAGATATAACCATGTCCCCCACGGAACATCTCCACCTGATCCCAGATTCAGGATCTGTGCCTGTCAATCTTTATTTTCCAATCCCCCTTCGCCCCTCGCTGTACCCGAGTTTGCCCGCTGGTCACAACGTATATATTTATATATGTATATATAAAATATATTTACATGTTATGCTACATATATATGCTTATATATGTTATATGATATATATATTAAGTTATGCTTTTTGATAACTCAATATTGCATGTTACCCATATCAGGGCATCTAACCTCACAAATTAAATTTGTATAATTAATGACTTTAAATAATTTTACCCTTTGTGTGTGATACTGGGAATTGAACCCAGGGATGTTCTGCAGCTGAGCTTCATTCCACCCTTTTTCTTATTTTGAGAGTGTCTCATTCTAAATTGTCCAGTCTATCCTCAAACAAAAAACTGATGCAAATTCATCAGACTCTGGAGCTGCTGGGATTATAGGTGTGCACCACCACAAAGCACGGTACTCAAGCCAGGCATCATGGTGCACACCTGTAATCCCAGTGGCTTGGGAGGCTGAAGTAGGAGCATTGCAAGTTGGAAGCCAGTCTGAGTGACATAGCAAGACCCTTTCTCAAAATAAGATATTAAAAAGGACTATGAATGTAGCTTAATGGTAAAGTGCCCCTAGTACCCTGGTTTCAATTCCCAGTACAAAAGAAAAAAAAAAAAAAGAAAGAAAGAAAACCCTTAAATGACTTATACATTCAAACTGGTACCATAACACCATTAAAAGGTTTACAATATTTATGCAAAAATACTAGTATGCTCTTTGAAAACCTTTTAGACTTTTAAACATTATTTTATGCTATACTGACCAAAATAAAAAGTGGAAGTTTAGGAAAGGTAAAAATTAACATTAAAAACTTTTATTTCTAGCCCTGAAAGAACAAAATTATTGAATGAAGTCTCAAATACAGCAGTTAATGTCAGTGTAACAATACTGAATGGGATTAAATTAAAAATAGAATGCCATATAAAATTTGAAGACAGACAGCTACTTTCACTGAATTCCATTTCTGCCTAACCAAAAGAAGAAGAAGGGGGGCGGGGAGCCAACACATTCCAACCAACAATGTTGAATTTTAAATATAATTCTTTTTCTTATGAAAATTTGTTGGGATTATCAGGCATTTCTTTCTGCCTAGTGTCTTGACAATGTTTTAAAATGGTAAATGATACAGACTTCAGTTCTTTCAAGGCCAGGCCAGTGTTGGATTCTTCTTTCTAATGCCAATACCTAACACATCAACTTTGCCCATTTTCAATAAATGTCCTGAATGAGAAAAAAAAGAGTGCACTTTGTCCATATATACGTATGTACATACAAATGTACACACACTATGGAAAAACTGATTTTTAGCTGTGTAAGTATCTATTGAGAACATGGAGACAAGGAAGATAATCTTTTTATATTACTATGAAATCCCACTATAAAAGTAAAAAATAAGTATTCATCTGAATTTTAGGCAGTATGACATTTTGAAATTTCACTGGATAGACATCTCAATATATTTAAGAAGTATATTTGATTCGAAAAAACTGATGCAAATTCCTTAAGCCTCTGTTTTTTTCTAACTACTGCCTAATCACATTCAAAATTACTCAGGCTAGAATACAGTATATACAAACAAACATGTACTTGAGTGAGTCCTACAGAGAAATACTCACAGGTAGTTTAAACTCACTTGTTAAAGACACAGGTTTGTTTAGGACTGGTGGTTACTAGACAAAAGTGAAGCAGCTCAATATTTTTATATTTATATGCTGAAGGGAAGAGAATTCCTGCTTTGTGCCAGACACTTAACAAAGACAGTTGTGTTAGCCACGGTGTCTTATGATGAACAACCACTGTCATTGTTCACTATTCTAGGTAGGATAAAATTTCAATATTTTCATAGTTTCCCAGTTTTAATTGCCCTTAAAAGCAGCAAAAGGAACAAGAGAAGATAACTTTAGGACCAGAAAGTCTATAATGTAATAAATAAATACTACAGTAATACTGTCCTAAAAACACAAGAGGATCCCTACCACAACTTTTAGATTTAAATGGAATTCTCATTTTAAAGTGATGACAAAAAGGGTGGATACAAAAGGCAATTATTAAAAAACATGAATCGTAATTCAGATATAATTGTTCTTTCATGAGATCTAAATATTTAATTTAAAATTAACTAATAAATCACAATTTTGTATTGCTTAAGATTATTTTGTTTCATATGACACATTTCAGAATTAACCAAAATATATTTCTATTACAGGTTAATAGAAAAATTAGGTAAAGAATAAACCACAATGCAGCTCCCTTAACCTAGGAGGCAGGTTTTAATGACAAAGTCCGTTGCCAGCAATGGACATGCAGGTAACCATCAAAGGAGTTGTAAATACAAATTGCAAACTGCTTCTATCAACAGAAAAGCCCTCTGATGAGTCACAGCATAAAATGGGGGTGTTGGCACATATTCCATGACTGAGGAATGAAGTGCCTTCTTGAGTGGTCATGATGAGCACAGTCTTATAATCTAGTTCATTTTCTATTTCACTGGTAGCATCTTCTTTATCATAATCCATCCAGACAACTGTTTACAAAGAAGGTTCAAATTTGGAACTCAAGAGGCACTGTAGCTTTCCTCAAAAAAATAAATCAGCTTGTTTCTATAATTTAGTGATAGCTATAGAAGACCAAATACAGTCAGAGAAAAATAAAATCAAGAATCATACTGAAAACAGAGGCTATTAAGTGCTCTAGATAAGTTTCATTATTTCACTCATTTTTCTGAAAACCTTACTGCACTATCAATAAAAAGCCATTTCTCTTTACACCTGAATCTTAACATGGATAGGGTGGGAATAATTGGAAATGAAACCCTGCTAGTTTTCCCAATATACTCCAAAACAGCAAAATTATTTTTATTCATGATTTGTACTATTGCAGGATGCCAAACACATGTGAAGTTCATTGTGAGGGGATGGTGGGAACAAAATGCCAGAACCAACCACAGATTCTTCTCTTGTACGTGGTTCCAGGCATGTCAGGATGAACAATACCTCCTCCAAAAGCAAAACAGCAACAACAACAAAAAGGAGAAGAAAAGAAAAGGGGAGGGGACAGAGAGGGAACTCTAATATAATGTAATATAATGCTAAAGGTCACAGACCTTTTATTAAATCTTTTTAAAAAAGCATTACTGTCAGTAAGCACATTTTTCTTCCCTTCTCTACTTTTTTACACACGAATAGTTTCTACTTATTTGAAAAACAAAAACTAAAGTAACTCAACATCTCAAATGATCCATGAATCTATTAACAAGTACTTTGCTATTTAAGTTCTCATAGATAGTAAAACATTGCTAATGGGTTGGGAGAACAGTAACTTATGCGACAAACCTTTACAGTTTACTGTTCATAAGCCTCATCTCTATAATTTTTCTTTCATGATTTAAATTATTTTAGAACTCACCAAGGTTCAAGCCTCTCGCTTTTGCTTTTGCAAGCCCCAACTATATGTGGGGAAAAAAAGTTAACTTTAAAATTCTGAAAATTCAATGATTATTATATTATTTGTCCTAGGGGCTAGGGAAGGGGTAAACTTGAGGGGAGAGATTAATTAAAAACAAATAACCCCCCCCCAAACAAACCTAAAATTGCAACATATACAGAAACCTATTTCCAAAATGAAGGGGAGAGATGAGGGAAAGGAAAGGGGAAGGTAGTGGCACCAACCAAAGTCACAAAGCCCAGGGGGGAACAAGCACGAATCACTTTGGCTCCTGAAGCCAAATCTAAGAGGAAACAGGTAGAAAGGAAGACAAAACTGTAAGGTTGTACAGTTGATGGGATTCCTTTTCTGTTTCAATGATTTTAGTTATAAATATAGATTATTAGTTTTCTCTCTATACATGTAACAAATGCCAAACTCACTACCATGAAATTTCTAAAATCGACTCTTTCACATTTGTTAAAAAAGGTAAAAATCACATACTTTTCGTCCTTGCTTCCTTCAGTTCAAGTTCTGAACTGAGATATTACATGTAACAGTAGCTGGTCATAACTTCTATAAAAAGTTAAGCCATATCAGCCTCCTTTGCCAATATAAAGAGCTACATAATTTCTATCATACTTGCCTTCAATTTAGGCATGAGAAGAACTTCTCAAAGCAACTCAGAAGGAGCAAGTCAAGGAAAGGAAAGGAAAAGTTATGAAGGAGAGAAATAAAGACTACCAGATAAAACACTCTGAAAAACTCAAATCTGCCATTCAAGTATTGAAAATATCCCAAAGGAGACAATGAGTGGGATCTTTTATACCAAAGTCAGCAAAATAAAATGCAAATCTCAAGCATGACAAATGGCCTTGAAAGGCTGTCTGCTGAAAGATGTAAGGCAAGTGATTAGTCCATAATTCCTTTTTGACCAGAAAGGAGGGATTCACTTGAAAGTCAGTTCTCCTTTTGCAATTTTCTCTTGGTTGTCTTCAGGGAATAATAGTTTTTTGTTTTTCGTTTTTTCTTCCATGTTGTTCAGACCACCTCTTTAAACCCCCAAAAGAGAAATAACTTTCATATATTAAAATATTTCTTTTTAGAAAATGGAAAAAAGAATATAAAGCCATGTCAATGATGTTAACGGTTACTCTTCATTGCTTCTTTAGCTGCCATGATCAGAGGTGTCAAGCTAGATAATGGTTTGGCCAGTTTCAGGAAGGGGTGCTGTCAGAAAGAGGGGAGAAGAAATGCATAAATGTTATCAATTTAGAAACAAAACATTTTCTTTCAACTAAACCCTGAAGACTACTTATGAATATAATTTACTTAAACAACACATATTTAATACCTGCCCAAGCCCCTCATAATCAGTACATAACTTTCACAGTGGAAAATAAAGTTCTTTTAGTTTTTCTGATTTCCAAAAATCTACAGTTAAAACTGCCCATAAATACACTCATGCCAGTACTGAATGGGTACAATATGTGATAATATACAAAAACTTACTATCACAATATTAAACTTTTATTCCTGACAGATGAAACCCTAAAATGTAACAGCTGCCTTACTGGCAGTGATCAATGAATAGTGAAATATTATTAACACTATGAAATGTTCTGTTGGTTATTCAAAAAGGAGTCAATATTTTCAAAAAATTGCATCATTTCCAAATTTACCTGTAACAATTCTTTGGCCGAACCCCTTTTCTCCACATCCATTTCCAAACATCGATTTAAGAAATCTCGAAATATTGGGGAAAGTTTCTCTGGATTCTGAAGTTCTGGAGTTCCATTAGTTGCTATCAGGTATAAGGCCTAAAAATAGAACAATATTTGTGAGACTCTTCCCCCACCCCCTGCAGGAGGGCGGAATAGGGGGAGTGTTACTGAGGATTGAACCCAGGGTTGCTTTACCAGTAAGCTACATCCATAATCCTTCTTTTTTATTTTTGTTTTGTTTTTTGGTAGCAGGAATTGAACCCAGGGGCACTTAACTACTGAGTCACATCCCCAGCCCTTTTCATTTTTTGTTTTGAGACAGGGTCTCACTAAGGGCTTACGGCCTCACTAAATTGCTGAGGCTGGCTTTGAATTGGCAGTCCTCCTGTCTCAGCCTCCCAAGCTGCTGTGATTACAGGCACACACTTAGTTTTCATTTTTGAGAATGGGTCTTGCTAAATTGCTGAGGCTGGTCTCCAACTTGTTATTCTCCTTCTTCAGGCTGCTAAGTCACTGAAATTACAAGTGTGCAACCACTGGGGATGGCATTCATGACATTCTTAAGATAGTTCAACAAAGTTATAGTGTACTTTATCAAGTTTATGGAACTCTTTTTCCCCCCCGCCAGGGCCTGCCTTGTGCTGAAATTACAAGCATGTGTCACCAGGCCTGGCAGCTTCATCTTTTCTCTGTTGAACTATAAATGCAATACATCTTGCTCAAAGAAAACAAAATCAACAACAACAAAAACCGACAAATACTTCCAGCCCACACACTACACTTAGAATTGTACAGCATCTAGCCTTTTCAAACTATATTTCTTCGATAAGCAATATGCATTTAAGACCTTTCAGAATCTAATATGTCCATGCCATAAGAATGTAATAAATTTTCCATGTTCTTTCCCTGTAATAAATAGGTAAGATAAAGTTCTTTCATGTCTTTTTGTGGTCTGATAGCTCAGTTTTTTATCAATGAATAATATTCTATTGTATGAATATAACATAATTCTTTTTTTTTTTTTTTGTGGTGCTAGGGATGAAACCCAGGGCCTAAGCATGCTAGTTATGTTCTCTACCACTGTGCACAACCTTTACATTCACCTTTTGAAAGACATCTTGTTTCCAGATTTGGCAATTATGAATATAGATGCTATAAACATTTGTATTTAGGTTTTTGTGTGGACATGTTTCAATGCACTGGGGTAAATACATAGGAACACACTTTTGGGTTATGTAGTAAGGTCATGTGGAGTCTGCTGGGAAACTGAAAAACTGTCTTCTAGAGTGAATGTCCCACTAGCAATGAATGAGTGTTCCTGTTGCTCCACATCCTCACTCAGTATTTGGTATTGTCAGATTTTTCTGGACTTGAGCATTCCAACAGGTGTGCAGTGGTCTCTCATTATTATTTTAATTAAGCAATTCCCTAACTCCATGCATTTTTAGCTCTTTTCATAGGCTTATTTGCCACCTGTGTATCTTCTTTAGTGAGTAGTTTATTTAGATCTTTTGCTTGTCCCTCATCCCACCCTACCCCAGTGCTTAGGAACCCAGGCCCTCACATATGGTAGGCAAAAGCTCTGCCACTAAGCTATATCCCCAGCCCAGAATATTCTAATTTTAAGGAAGTCTAATTCATTCTTTCATGGATGGTCCTTTTAATGTTGTAACTAAAACCACTGCCAAACCCAAAGTCACCTAGATTTCACCTAGATTTTCTCCTGAATTAATTTTATTCTAAGAAGTCATGCCTGAAACAGCAACTAATTTCAGGTTAAGATCACAAGACTATTAGAAGCCTCCATACCTCCATCAGAAGGGATAAAAACAGAAACACATAAAATATTCAAGCTAAGAATTAATACCCCCACCATCCCCAGCACCCCCAGTCTTCTCCCCATTCTGAGATCAATCTCACTATATTCTTTACCTTCATTTATGTTAAAGATCATAAGCAGCCCAGGAATCCCAATCATTCCCTCAGTTTCTACACTCTAATGCCCATGTGAAGTGAACATTCTCCTTACTTTCACCAGCTGTGCTTTCTAGGGGTGCCTTTTTTTCACTTACAATTCTAGGTCTAGAGGTGAACCAAATGTCCTTTTTGCTCTTCACTGTTCTTTGAAATCTTCATCATTCCTTTTCTCTATAACACAGGTTTCTGACTATAAATCTACGTTTCCTGGTTTGAAATACCTACTAAGCCCCAAGCCATTCTCCACTTACTCCTTCCAAGATTATAGCTCTTTGCACTGTTATCTCTAACACTACTCCTGTCATAATTCATGGCTATTTCAATAGCTACACAGATGCATGTTACAGTTCCTTGTCTTCCCCTCTTTCTCACCATATACACTTATGTCATACCCTCTACAAGGATAGACACCAGCAACTGCAACTCTTAAACTGTTGTTGCACTCTACCTCCTATCTTTTGTACTCCTAATACTCCAAAGTCAGCAATCTTATGACTCCACTGGGACCTAAAATCTCATAGGTCTTTTAGTGTCCATCATTCCTTTCACATGTCACTTACATGACCCTCTCCCACTCACTTTACTGCATTTATCTAGCTAAATGTGGTTAAAACTGCGCACTCCTTTCCATTCTGCTAAATGTAGTGAGAATTAAGATTGATATCCACTGACCTCATTATGGGCTCCTAGTGCTTTCAGCAATCATACTAGATTTCCCTATTCATTTACTTTCCTACTCTCCTTTTCCTAAGACATACATATTTAGTTGTTATGTCTCCTTAGGTGCCTCTTGGCTGTTATGATTTCTTAGACTTATCTTGTTTTTGATGACTCTAGATAGTTTTGTGGAGTATTGGTCAGGTACTATATAATACCTGGTAAGAAACCCCTCTAATGAAATGTGTCTCACATTTTTTTTCATGGTTATATCAAAATTATGGGTTTTTAAGAGGAAGATCACAGAGTTAACAGTGCCATTTTCTTTGCTTTCTTTTTTTCTTTTTCTTCTTTTGCAGTACTGGGGATTGAACCCAGGAGTGCTCTACCACTGAGTTACAGCCCCAGTCCTTTTTATTTTGAATTTTGAGACAGGATCTCACTACACTGTGGAGGCTGGTCTCCAACTTGTGACCCTCTTGCCTCAGCCCCCCCAATAGCTGGGCCACCATGCCTGGCAACAGTACTGTTTTCATTACATCATATTAAAGGTACATACTAGCAACATGATTTATGACTGCTGGTGTTGACCTTATCACCTGGCCAAGGGCTTGTTGTTTTTCCATTGTGAAGTTTCTCTTCCCTTTCCATACTGTATTGTCTGGAAGTCACCATGAACAGTCCATAGTTGAGTTATGCTCTACTTCCTGCAGGGTGGAGCATCCACATGAACTTTAGAATTCTTCTGCATAGGTGATGGATCTGTCTCTTCTCCTACATTTATTTATTCAATCATTTATCTCAGCATGAACTCCTATTTATTTTAAATTTAGGTTATAATTCCTTACTACTTTTGCTATTCAAATTGTCCCAGCTTTAGCTATTAGGAGCTCTTTCAGTTGCCCTCTATGATATACCTCCCTCAATGCAACTCTTAAAAAAAATTTTTTTTAAATATTTATTTTAATTAACTAATAGTATGCATTTATGGGGTGCAATGTGATGTTTTGATATTTGTACACATTGCTGGATGGCTTTTCTATTTAATTATTTATTTATTTTTGTGCTGCTAGGGATTGAACTCAGGGCCTTAGACACTAACACATTAGGCAAATGCTTTACCACTGCTACATCTCCAATCCAGCATTTTTCCATCTTTCTTTTGATTCCTTAGTTATTAGGTACAACTCTCTCTTATTATTTAATGTTTGCATCTTTCAATGATCTCACTCTACCATCAAGTGATACACCATGTGACACAGGACAAGAATCTTAGGGTTCTTCCCTTTGGCCCTGAAGCCTTTGTTGTCATTTTACATAAGCATATCTCCAGCTTCCATTGTTATTATTTTAATTTAAACAGTTTTATCTTTTAAAGATATTTATATAACAAAAATTCATATATTTACCCATGTAGTTAGAAGTACTTTCAACTGTAATGTGTTTAAGAAAGCTGTTATGTAGCCTTTGAAAGATAGATTACTGGGTTGATTTTTTCTTTCAGAACTTTCATTACACATTACTAAAACACTTGAAACTGTCTAACAGCTCACTGTATTATTTCATTTAAAAATTTTTTCACTTCTATCTTTATGTCTCACTGTGGCTAGCTTCTATTGCTATAATAATAATCTATCATTAATTCAACCTCAAATATTATAATTTCCGTAATATTTTAGTCAGCTTTGTGTCACTGTGACCAAAACACCTAATAAGAAAAACTTAGAGGAACAAGTATTTTGGCTCACTTTCAGAGGTTTAATTCATGGTGTGCTGACTTCATTGCTCTGGGCTCAAGGTAAAGCACAACATCAAGGTAGAGGAGCATGATGGGGGAGTATTGCTCTGACAGAAAGCAGAGGAAGAAAGAGAAAACATGCTACAGGGAAAACAAAACCTTCGAGGGCAGCCTCTAGTGACCCACCTCCTCCAACCACACTCCTACAGTTACCACCTAGTCCACTCAAACTAGGCCAGACTGATTAGATTATGGCTCTCAAAGTCCCACCATTTCACTTACAAATATTCCTGCATTAACACAGGAGCTTCTCAAGGACACTTCATACCCAAACCACAACACATAACTAACTTTAATTTGGGTCTTTTAAAAATATGACTTCCAAATATCTAACTTTTTAATACCTGGAACGTAATTATAAAAATTATTTTAATGACCTGTGTTCTAATTCTTTTATCTGTGCTAGTTCTGGGTTAGTTTCAGCTGATTATTTTTCTCCTCACGATGGATTAGGTTTTCCTACCCCTTTGCCTGTTAAAATCGTGTTTGAACGTCTGAGTGCTTGTTGGGTCCTGGCCTCTTCTGGATGCCTATAAATATTCTCTTACTTTTTTTCAGGCAGATCAAGGATTCTTTTATTTGAATGACTGATCTATGTAACTGGAGGTCAGACAGGAGGTAGAACTTTACTTCTTGGTCTCTTCAACTTTGGACAGTCTTAATGATCTCTTCCTCCTTTCTTGGCCTACAGGTGCTCCTCACAAAGCTTGTGGTCTTCCCTGGTTTCAGACCCATAGGCCTCAGCCAGCTCAGTCAAGATTCTCAGAGATCTTGTTCCTTCAATTTGTGGATATGTTCCATGAGAATCTGCTTTGTTTTTGGCCATGTTCCTTCACCTTCAGGTACAGGCTCTGAAACAAGTGGCGATTTTCTTAGATTCATAGTATTTTCTGAGCAGCTGATGCACAATTCTCACCCTTCTCATCCTGGTTACCTTTTCTAACCTAGTTGACGTCATATGGGATTTGACTGGTTTCACCAGGGTCCAACCAGAACTTCTTTTATCCACTGCAGAAGACACTGAAGACAAGCCTCTTTTGAGGCCTGAGTATAACCATGGTTGTGGTCATGGCCCTGTAAGTATTCCTGGGCTTTGTTCTGGGATGCAGTTTTAAGCTACTTTGGTCTTAAGATTTGTTAGGTTAGAACTGAAGCAGTGTTTAATTTAAGGGTAATTATTTCCCATCATTGAGACAAGACTCTTAACGAGTCTTCTACTCAATATCTTGTGAATGATAAGATTTTTCCACAATGGCTGATAGAAACAAGCACTACTCCCAAGCTTAAACATGTGGCAGGCTCTTCTCTGTCCAATCTTGTTTTTCTGATCTGGGAGTCTCACTATGTTGCCCAGACTTGAGCTCAAGTTATCCTCAGCCTTCTAACAAGCTGGGACTACAGGTGTGTACCATCACACCCAGCCCCAGTGTTTGTTTCTAGTGATGGAGATTGAACTGAGGACTTGTGCATGCTAGGCAAGCACTCTACCACCAAACTGTACCTCAGCCCAGTTCTTTCAATTTTATCAGATAATTATATATTAGTCTCTACATTGGTTCTTCACACCAATTTCTGTTGAATGGTTTAGGAAGGCCTTCCACAGATCATGAGAATCTTCAGCTTTCCTCCTTTTTCAGCTTTTGCAGGAATGTCCCATCTGTGTTATCTCTCTCTGCACACGGCCTGGAAATTGGGGCAATTGTAGGGTTCACTTCAGTTGTTACTCACTTTCAGGCATCACTGTCCTTTCATTGTCTGATGCAGCATCTTGAAAAACACTTTCATATAATCTAGTTTGCAGGGGCTGTTTCAGGCAAGAAGGGTTAACCTGGTCCCTGTTACTTTGACAGAAAGCAGATGTCCCCATTCATCAAGTTTTAACCAATACTTCTACCATTACATCAAAATTGATCAAATTTCAGTATTCATCTTAATTGATATAACTATAGTTTCTGCCAAGCTGATCTCTCCTTTGCATTTTGCATATAGATTTCAGGGCATATCTTTATCTAGTTTTACCTATTTGTCCTGCCATTTCTTTTTAGTCTCTTTGCTGGTCTGCCTCATCAACTCTTTGTTATGAACTGTGTCAGGGTGCCAGCTAAATTTTTGACTGCCTATACTCACTTGACCTTGTGGCCTCACCTTGCCTTGCAGCTTTAGAAAACATCTGTAGCTAAGGAGCCTCAATTTTATATCTCTAACCTGGATCTTAGACTTGCATATCAAACAGCTTCATCAACATCTCCACTGGAACATTTTACTAGGTGTTTTAACCTTAACAAGTCTAAAATGTGTTAAAATATTGTCAACTGATCACTCAACTACTATCCCAACCCTCTACTCTTCCTGAAGTCTTTCCCATCTCAACTAAGGTAAACTTCAATTTCATCATTCCCCTGCAGGTTAAACTCTTGGAACTATCCTCAACTCTTCTTTTACATAGACTCTTCTTTCAAAATATATCTAGAATCTAATTCTTTTTTTTTAATCACCTCCACTGATACCAGCCTGGTCTACATTACTGTTATTTATTGCCTAAATTATTTCAACAGCTTCCTAATTGGTCTTCCTGCTTCTGCCTTTGCCTTCCTTGAGAATCTCTTCTTAACAAAGTGATCAGGGTGAGCCTCTTAAAAATTAAATAAGACCATGTTACGCCTCTGCTCAAAACTTTCCAATGGTTTCCCCATCTTAGATAAAAAGTCAGAATCCACACAAAGCATTCACAGTGCCTCATTTCACTGATCACCCTATTGCCTATTGTTTGCTCAATACACTATATCTATGCTAAAATCCTTGAAGATCTCTGAATGCACCAGGAACATTCCTGCATCAGGGCTTTGTTCTTGCTGTTTCTTCTGCTTGGCATGCTCTTCCCTAGGTAAATAAGCATCACTCTCTTACATCCTGTGTCCAAATGTCCCGTCACTGAAGCCTTCCAAAAGCACCCTTTTAAAAGCAAACCCGACTCTCTCTCTCCTTGCCAGTCCCAGCACCTAAATAGTCCACTGCTTAACATATTTTTCTTATTTACTTTATTATTTCTCTCCTTCCACTAGAATGTAGGTTCTACAAGAGCAGGAATTATTGTTGGTTCTCTAGGCAGCAACTTAAACACCTCCTAGCATAAGGCAGGTACCAAATTTAATATTGGCTAAATGAATATATGAAATTAGAGGGTTTTGAAAATTGTTCTGAAAAGTGTTCTAAATTAATCACCTATTCAAAGTATTTTAACTGCTTACTTGAACTGGAGTCTGTGGCAATGGGACAAAAAGCATTGAGGAAAGAATATCCAAATCCAATTCCCTCTATTAATAGGTCTGGCCTTTTTTACTTAGCATAATAATTTCAAGGTTCAATGTTATACATGTATCAGTACCTTCTTCCTTTTATGGCCAAATGATATTCCACTGTTCATCAGGTAATAGATATTTGAGTTGTTTCCACTTTTCGCTATTCTAAATAGTACTGCAATGATCACATTTGTGCCAACTTATGTGGGGACATGCTTTTACTGCCTTTTTTTTCTTTTGAAAGTACTATGGATTGAACCCAGGGCCTTCTGCAAGCTAGCATTGCACTCTAGCATTGACCTACATTCCCTGCTCCATGGACATATGCTTTTAATTATCTTGGATATATACCTAGTAGAATTGCTAGGTCATATGGTAACTCAGTATTAACTTTCTGAGGAACTGTCAATTTGTTTCCAAAGCAGTGCAACATTTTACATTCTCACCAGGAATATATGAGGGTTCTAATCCTTTTTCCTTTTTATTTTTGTAGTACTTGGAATTGAACTCAGCAGTGTTATATCTATAAACTACATCCTCCCGAAAGTCACCCACAAGCCATGTGTGGGAACTGAGCCACATGGGCGCCATTAGGCAGGAAAAACCTAGTTTGGGGAACTCTCAGTCGGCATCCACTGGTTCCCAATTCACATGGTGCACTGTCCTAGCTGACTGCTCACATTCAAGCATAGCCTCGGAGATGGGAGTAATCCTCTAGAGCCCACCCATATCCTGGTTTTCATGAGGAAGCAAGGACTGACACAAGACTCCCACACTGAAACCGTATGCCTACCAATCCCCTTTGATCTGTACTGCTACAAATAAAGCAAGCAGGGGCTCCATCTTTGTTAGAAGCCACACCCTTCTGGTCAGATTAACCCATCACTGCCCCTGCTCTTTAAAATAATTTCTAGCCTTTTGTGTCTATTTTGTCATTCTACTTTCATAGCTTTTATTTCACAGCCAGCCCATCCCTCTGAGGGGAACACTTTCCCCGGCCCACAGAGGACAGGAACAAGGACATCTGCAGCCCTTTTAATTTTATTTTGAGATGAGGGTTTTGCTAAGTTGCTCA
This sequence comes from Glaucomys volans, assembly GCA_020662805.1. Taxonomy (NCBI): domain Eukaryota; kingdom Metazoa; phylum Chordata; class Mammalia; order Rodentia; family Sciuridae; genus Glaucomys; species Glaucomys volans. The sequence continues at coordinate 165,810 of JAJEJO010003260.1, forward strand.
GGCTGGCCTCAAACTTGCAATCCTCTTAACTCAGTCTCCCAAATCCGTGGGATTACAGGTGTGCACCACTGTGCCTGGCCAACAATTCCAATTTTTCCACATTCTCACCTGCGCTAACTATTGTCTGACATTAGGTACAAAGTGGTATCCTGTGGTTTTGATTTGTAGTTCCTTAATTACTAATGATGTTGGGTCACATATGGTAATTTACAAGTGGACAGGAGGATGTCTGAAATTCTTCACCTCAACTGCTCTCTTGTTCAAAGTCTACTCTGAAAATGGCCTTGAATACTATCAGTTATATACCTTTCTCAGAGGTGTAATCTTGCTTTCCACTTTTCTGGACCCTGAGGTACAGAAGCTGAAGTTCAAAACTGATAACCTGATTGCTATATCCAGGGTACTTAAATGTGTAGGAAAAGGTACCTTAACTGTGTAGAAAAAGGCATCTATCTAGGGTATTTGGACTGTGCAGAAAGGTGAGCATATTCTTACTTATACCATAACAGGTTACTAATAAAAATCTACACTCTTCAACTAACATTTCGTCTCAGAAGAACTGTGATTTGTATATACAAAGTAAGGGCAGAGGTTAGGCTTTGTCAAGTTTCAATTCTAAATTCTTTTTTTTTTTGAACCAGGGATTGAACTCAGGGACACTCGGCCACTGAGCCACATCCCCAGCCCTATTTTGCATTTTATTTAGAGACAGGGTCTCACTGAGTTGCTTAGGGCCTCCCTAAGTTGCTGAGGCTGGCTTTGAACTCACAATCCTCCTGACTCAGCCTCCCAAGTCGCTTGGATTACAGGTGTGTGCCACCACGCCCGGCTCAATTCTAAATTCTTGATCAAGGAACAACACGAGGAAGTTCTAATTACATTTTAAAGAAAAGTATTTTTCTTACAGTAAAGCTGGTGTTAAACTGGTCTTACCCTCAAGGGATTCTCATTGAGGTATGGAGGCTCTCCTTCAACCATCTCAATAGCCATGATACCCAGAGACCATATATCGACTTTGGGGCCATAAGCTTTCCGTGTGACCACTTCTGGTGCCATCCAGTAAGGTGTTCCAACCATGGTACTGCGTTTACTCTGCTCAGGAGTGATCTGGGCACAAAAACCAAAGTCGGCTAAGAAAAAAAAAATCTAGAGTTAATAGCTTCTAGGGATGGTTTTATAAAAGAGTTCACTTCAGATGACATAATTACATTCTGACTGTCCAGGCTTTTATTTTTTTTTTTTAAAGAATTTAATAATAAAGTAATCCAGACTGAGATTATTTTGATTGTATTATATATCACGCTTTGCTTTTTCTTCCTACAACAGAGTGCAAATTATTAATAATATTATCCTAAAAAATTTAATACAACTGAAAGAAGTCCAAAAGGGGGGTGGGGATTCACCAAAGGTGGACACCAAATGTAAACACAGTGAATCAGGCAAAGGTCAAGACTCTGACACTACTTTAGAATAAAATAAAGAGAAACTAGAATCTCTAAGCATACAACTTAGCAGACAACTTAGAAAAACAACTCATTTAAGTGCAATAGTACTGACAAGGTACTCACTAGCATTAATCTACTCCAACTATTTCAACTATAACCAAGGAACAGAGAACCTACTTTAGTACCTGATATTAAATTTTGGAGAAAGGTCAAGATGAGAATTTATACTCTTTTCCTCCCTCTACTGTTAAAGCCATTCAACTACTTATGTTAACTACTAGTATCAGGTCTGTAAGCTTCGGACTATTTGTATTTACACAGAATGAATAATAGCTAAGAACTGCTTGGTTTGTTTTACCTAACTAGGATATTTTGTAAACTGTTTTTTAGATGATCCTTCCATATTAGTACATTTATCTGCCTCATGTTAAAAACTATATTACAGTATACAAAAATACCAAATTGCCATTCCCTTACCATTTGACATTTAAGACAGTTTAGTTTTTCTTTACCATGTTGCAGACAATACCCTTTTACTAACTGTGGAGAATATATTTAGTAATTCTATAAGAGTGAACACTGAAAAGAGCAACCGTTAGGTAAAATAAATTAATGAAATCGAGCGTTTATAAAAGTGAGGTACTATTCCAAGTACCTTGTACAAATATCTAATTCTCCCTCATGACAATGCTATGAGATAATTTTTTTTCAATTGGTTCTGTATACTTTTTTCTTTCTTTTTTTTTTTTTCACCAGGTGCTTAACCACTGAGTCATCCCAAGCCCGTTTTTAAATTTTATTTAGAAACAGGGTCTCCGTAAGTTGCTTTAGGACTTTGCTAAACTGCTGAGGGAGACTTTGAACTGACAATCCTCCTGCCTCAGCCTCCAGAGCCAGTTGGATTACAGGTGTGTGACACCATACCCAGCTTGAGTAATTTAGTTTTAAATTTATTTATTTGTGTGTGTCTCTTTGTGTGTGTGTTGCTGGGGAATTAAATGCTAGGGAATTAAACCTAGGTCTGTGTGTGTGTGTGTGTGTGTGTGTGTGTGTGTTGCTGGGGAATTAAAACGCTAGGGAATTTAACCCAGGGTTTTCTGCATACTTAGCAAGTGCTCTGCCATCATCTATAACCCCAGCTCCATGTATGTTTTTTCTGGTGGGAACAGGGGTGGAGCAGTACCAGGGATGGAACCCAATGTTGCTTAACCACCACGTCACAATCCCAGCCCTTCTTACTTTTTTATTTTCAGACAGGGTCTCGCTAAGTTGCTAAGGCTGACTGTGAACTTGCCATCCTCCTGCCTCAGCTTCCCTAGTGGCTAGGATTAAGGGGGTGCACCACTGTATCCAGCCCCAGGTATGCTTACTATTTAAATTATTCTCTTTTACAAATAGGGGAACCAAGGCATATATATTTTCAGTTAATTTACCTATGATCATTCATCTGCTAAGTGGCAGAGTCATCACAAAACATTATCCAAAAAAGTCTAATTTCATTTTCATGTCTCCACCAAAAATATATGTGATTATCTATTTCTAACTTTCCCACTAAATTTAAAGATAGAATCTTATATATTAATGACCTGATGGAATAACCTTTAGAGGACGAAGTTTAGTAGCTCTGCTTGAGTCCTCCAGAGGGCATGGCAGGAATTCAGAGATTATGGACATAGAGAAAAGAGGTTTAGGATGTTTTTCATTGTATCTCATACAGATAGTATGAAAAGTGGGATATTTTCCTTGGCATCTCTGAGGTCAGGGTCATGACTATACTGTACAAAACTCAGAGAATGCTGAAGAGTATGAGAAACTAACAGATGGCAGAAACAAATCAAATTTATTTAAGATAGCATCAACACTATGCCAGTCCTTAACCTCCAAATAAATCCTGAGGTTGGTACTATTATCTTCCTCAGTGAATAAATGAGAAAAAAGACACAGAGAATAACTTCCCCAAAATTATTCAGCAAGTCGTAGCAGATCTGCTATTTAAACCCAGTCCAGTTGACAGTTCATAGTCTTTACCACTAGATTCTTTCCCCTTCAACATATTTTTTAAAATATTAACAGAAGTGTTTTTTTTTTATTTAAAGATGTAGGAAAGTAAAGTATGATTAAAAAATAAGCAATGAGTGTTTTTTTCTTCACTTGTTACTCACTAAGTTTAACTGATCCTTCCATCCCCAAAAGCACATTGTCACTTTTGATGTCTCTGTGGATCACTTGATTGGCATGTAAAAACTCCAATGCCTGTAAACACTGAACAGAAGAAAGCACACATCAATGAAACAGTCCCAAAAAGTCCCATTCACTAGTTCACACACAGTAGTTATAGTAGTAGCTATGGCCAGAGCACTGTCTCTAGTATTCAGCAGAAGACCCTGAAATCCTTAACATTTATAAAGCAAAACATCCTCTAATATGCAAAGTTCTGAACATAAAATATCTTAATTATTAAGATGATCCCCTCCCACACTCTGATTTCATCTAGAGACATTATTAAACAATGTCTTATTAAGTCCTTTCTTTCCCTGTGATTTTTTTTTAGACAAAGCCTTTTTATGTTGCCCAGGCTGGCCTCAAATGATCCTCCTGCCTCAGCTTCCTCAATACCTAAGACTGCAGACATCTGCCATATGCCCGGCATATCCATCACTGATTTCATTTTCTTTTCCCTCTTTTGCATTTTTTTCCCCAGGCCATTGTGGATGCTGGGCAAATAGTCTATCAAAGAGCTACATTCCCAGTCTTTGCCATGGATTTTTAAAACTTAGTCTTCAATGAACTGTCTTATAAAATGATGGATGAGTCCATATAACTTCTAGGCCTTTCAGGTTTAAATCCCTATTGGTACACAGTATTTGGTAAATAAGCTTAAGTTCTTTAGAAATAATTTCAACAATAGAGAATAAACTTGCAGTTATTTGCACTTGAAACCTGAGGTACTCAGAAGTCTAATCAGTGTGAACCACTGAGAGAAGCAGGTAAGGATTGAGTGTGGTCTAGTTGTATTCAGGGGTTCATCAATGTAATGTACTACATTTCTTCTTCATTTCTTCTATGGTGGATTTTATATGTCAATATATCCACAATCTGACATCAAGAATGAAGGAATATGGCTAGGGGTAGAGTTCAGTGGTAGAGCACTTGCCCAGCAGGTAAAAGGCCCTAGGTCTGATCCCCAGAACTGAAACTAAACAAACAAACAAAACCCACAATTAAAAATAAATAAATAAAGTTATTGTGTCTATCGACAACTAAAAATGTTTTTTTTAAAAAGTAAGCATAAATTCCTCCCTTCCTTAAATACAAGAATAAGATGAGATTTTAAAAATCTTTGCCCCATGGTTTTTGAATATAAACTGAGGATAAATTATACACTTGGGAAAAGTTAGTTGTATTTTTATTCTTATTCTCATCAGAGAGAAACAACAAATAAAACCTGCACATTATTTGTAACTACTAAAAATCTCATTCAAAATATTCTACTATTATACAAAGAAAAAAACAGATATAATTGGTATTGTTATATTTACCAGGCAGGCATTTAATTAGATTCTTGAAAAGAATAAAGATGCAGAAAAACACTCATATAAATAAGTAGAAATAAACTCGTCACAATTTAAAAATTTTCAGGGGTGGGGTACTGGGGATTAAACTCAGGGGCACTCAAACACTGAGCCACATCCCCAATTCCTATTTTATATTTTATTTAGAGACAGGGTCTCACTGAATTGCTTAGTGCCTCACTTTTACTGAGGCTGGCTTTGAACTTTAGATCCTCCTGCCTCAACCTCCAGAGCCACTGGGATTACAGGTATGGGCCACCACACCCAGCTACAATTTAAAAGTTTGTCATCTAAAAGAAGACTCAAGTGAATGAAGCTAGAACTCCTAAAATTGAAAAAAAAAATTTTTTTGAGAAAACCAAATTAAGTATAAATAGATAAATTCTTGTTAAGTTTTGGTTAGTTTTTAAGTGACCAAACATACTTTGTAAGGGATATAACATTCAGAACTATGAAAGAGTTCTTACTTCCTTCTTTTAACCACTTAGATTGAACACAACTCAATTAAATTTTCAAGACTATTATCTTAATAAAAATAATTCAGTATGTATTATACGAAGTTTATAATTCACTATGTATTACACAATAGTCCCTCATAAACTTTTATCATTTTGTCATTTATGACAATGATCCCTATGATATCAGGACAAAGTAGTATCAGTTTCTATGACAATAAGCAAACCATTAACCTAAGTCTCCTTTATAGAAAAAGTTACAGACAGACAGAACACTTGTTTCTGGCTTAGACTTGGGCAATTTGGAAAATTCTACTAGCTCAAGCAAATAGTACATCTAGAAATTCATCAACAAATATAAAGAAACAGCCAATTTCTTCACCTTCAATGAGCTCAATAAAGGCAGAAGGAAACTTACAGATAGTAAAGGTAAACATGTGTCTTGCTTTGTGATAGTTCTAGTTCCCATTTGGCTGGGGGGAGAGGTGAGGGTGGGAGGAAGGATACTGGGGATTTTAACCCATGGCACTTTACCACATGTCTAGCCCTTTTATTTTTTATTTTGAGACAGGGTCTCACTAAGTTGTGTAGGGCCTTGCTAAGTTGCTAAAGCTGGCCTTGAACTTGTCTTCCTCCTGTCTCAGCCTCCTGAGTCACTGGGATTACAAGCAAGTATCACCACACCTGGATAAGGGCATACTCTTAATAGCATCCCCATTTATTCTCAGAAGTGTCCTGTCTGGATGATAAACTATTGTGATGACTATAACGAGATCTGACAGTGAATTTAGTTCTTCAAAGTCCTTAACAGGGCATGCATGTTAACCCCGGCTACACCAGAAGTGGAGGTAGGAGGATTGCAAGTTCAAGGCCAGCCTAGGTAACTTTTGAGGTTCTCAAAATAAAAAAGTAGAAAGGGTGCTGAGAATGTAGTTCAGTGGTAGAGTGCCCCTGGATTCAATCACCAGTACTGCAAAAAAATGAAAAAGGGCCTATACCTCATTCCCAAGGTATCTTACACATAAAGGGCTGAAACTCTCTCTTAAGATGAAACAGTATGGGATAACATGCAGAGAACGTGTACATAAAAATTCCCTGTTCAGATAACTTCCCTTTTATTCATCTTGCTAACAATATCACCCTTCTTTATCCACAAGAAAGCAAACTTACCTCTCTGCACACAGCAGCAATCTGTGCTTCATCCATGCAGGTTTCTGTTACAACATCAGTAAGTGACCCACCAGCAAGATACTCCATTACTACAAACAATTCATCTCCTACTAGGTAACTAAAAATAGAACATACAAAACATACATTTTTTTTTCTAAACATATGACAAATGTTAAGCACCATAATAATAAAACAATAGAGCTGATAGTTGAGAGCTAAGAAGAAAACTGGAAAGTTACTATGTAACAGCACAAAAAAATAACTGAAGGTCATTATGATTTTTAAATCACAGTTTGCCCATAATAGTCTATGTGCATACATAAGAATTTTCCAACCAAAAAAACCCTATAACACAGGGATCATAGGTCTCATTTTCCAGATACAGAGATAGAGGCTTAGAGAAGTTAAGTAACTCATCGAAGGTCACATAGTAAGTTACAGAATCAGTATCTGAAATCAAGTTCTAATGATTCCTAAGCCTATGGCTTATCTTAACCAGTACTCCATGCTGACTTGAAATACTATTTTAAAAAGCAGAGAAATATACCTGAAAGTTTATTTCCATGAATGCAGACCCCATAATTAGAGCTAATGTCTCAAAATATATTATCATTTCCCCATCCTAAACAAATTTATATATGAAAGAAAATCATCTGTAATCTTATAATAAAACCACTAGTATCACTGTTTGTTTTTATTTTTAGGTACTTGGGATTGAACTCAGGGGCACTTGGCCATTGAGTCACATTCCCAGCCCTATTTTGTATTTTTATTACAGACAGGGTCTCATTGAGTTGCTTAGTGCCTCACTTTTGCTAAAGCTGGCTTTGAACTTGTGACCCTCCTGCCTCAACCTCCCAAGCTGCTGGGATTACAGGCGTGCAATACTGTGCCCCGCAAGTATCACTTTTTACTAGTCATCTATCATTCATATATATGATAGGTTTAAAAACAATTTGAATAATATAATTTTCCATTCTGTCTTTTGTTTTAACGCCAATTCATAAAGTACTTGAGCTTTTGATGAACACGTACAATTTGCCAACAAAGAACAGCATTTGAAATAAAAAAATCTAAAAGTTTAAGAATTTTGTGTTAGTCACTTAAGACATGAATCCCAGTTGACCATTCCTTAATGTAGGCTTCTGATCATTTGCAATGAATATACACATACCATCAGCAATGTCCTTCATTTTAGCTGCCTTCTCTCACTTGCCAAGTAATATCCTTGTAGCAAACGGACCTTCTAACTTGGAATATGCTATTTTACCTCCTCTCTCTTGCTTTTAAATTTACTTATCAGTACTGACACTTCAAAGTGGCTAGTCTCCATTCATCAAACCACAAGACTACCAATTTCCATATTTTTCTCCCAATGTTTAAAAGAACTTCAAACATATTTACCTGTCTAAGAAGTTAACTATGTTGGGATTCTTTAATTCTTTCATCACCAAAATCTCATTAATGATCAGTTCCTTCTTTGGCTGTTTCTGTAAATTAATCTGTTTGATAGCAACCTATAATGGAAACAGAATTGAAAAAGAAAAAACCAGTGGTTTTCCTAATTCTCTTAAAAAGTAACAAAAACCAACCAGTTAAAAATTTACAGTAACACATGATATTCCATAGTGAGATTATAACTGACAAGTAAGAAATATTTTTACTTGCACATTGACTATGCAGTGTTTTACACTACACAGGCCCTAAAAATGTTCAGATTTGTCTTAAAGTTGATTAACCAACCTAAGGTCAGTCCAGTGCCAGGAATTAATCCACTCTTCACTACAACATGGGAAAGTATTTTTTAAAAATATTTGCTTACTTGTGACATAACTCCTTCTGTGTTCCCCCTAATGTGATAATGGTTATAAAATTATAGATTAATTCTTACAAAGTATCCAACTTAAAAAATACATTCCAATTGATTATGCTTAGCTTTATCTAGTATTTCTCCTACACAAAAAGGTGATGTAATATCTAGAAGTATGAAAAAGTTGCTACCTCCTGTCCCAGAGCCACATCAGTAGCAGTAAAAACTGTACCAGAAGCCCTAGGGGGAAAAAGACACAATCAGAATTAAGGTTTCTAAATCACTGCCATTTATAATATCCAAAGACTTTATTACCCTTCTCACAATTGAGAAAGGATCAAAGAACACTTAAGATTTAACATCTTCAAAACAAAAAGAAGGGTAAAGAGGAGGCAATCCTTGTAGCCAAAACTTTTACTTGAAATATTTCAGACTTACAAAAATATAAGGAAAAAAGATGAAGAAATGAAAGATTAACATACACAGTTCATGAATACAGTTCCCTGCTCAAGAAACAAAGGACTGCAAATAAACTTGAAGATTCCTGCTATGCCCTTTCCTACATCATTCCCCCTCCACCAAGGATAACCTGTATTTGGTGTTTATCCTGTGCATTGTTTCCATGCACTTTTCTATACTTTAACTATGAAGTTTTATTTCATGTATTTATCTGCAATTTGCTTTCTAAAATTCACATGGCTGCGTATGGTGGCACACTTCTATAAAAGGGGTGGGGACGTAGCTCAGTGGTAAAGCACCTCTGGGTCCAATACTCAGTACCAAAAATTAATTAATTAACCTGGATTTGTTATATGTATCCATATACATAGGTATTACTCTTATTCATTATTAATTATTCAATATATAACATTTATTATCACATTCAAAATATTAAGGTGAGTTTCAATTTTTGTTATTAAAATCAATGCTGAACTACACTTAGTTGTTAAAAACAAATTCATAAGGAAGTTGCCAAAAATTCTCATTCTAAATTCCACTAACGCTTTCTAAATTCACAAAACATTTTTTAGAAATTAGTAACATTAAAAATTCAAGATATTGGGCTGGAGTTGTGGCTCAGTGGTAGAGCACTCGCCTAGCATGTGTGAGGTACTGGGTTCAATTCTCAGCACCATATATAAAAATAAATAAAGGTATCTGTCCATCTATAGCTAAAATTTTTTTTTTTTTTTTTTTAATTCAGGATGAGGGGCTGGGGATATAGCTCAGTTGGTAGAGTGCCTGCCTCCCAAGCACAAGGCCCTGGGTTCAATCCCCAGCACCGCAAAAAAAAAAGAAAAAGAAAAGAAAAGAAAAGAAATTCAGGATGTTCACTTCCTCTCAAGTAATAGAGGAAAGAGCTTAGTATACTTTAAAAACAAATAACTGAACAAATTCAGATTGACAAATTTGAAGATCAATACTCAACGCTGTGATTCAAAAACATTATTTATTTTTTAGAACTGGGGATTCAACCCAGGGGGTACCTTACTACTGAGTTAACTCCCCAGTTTTTTTTTCCCCCAATATTTTTTAGTTGTTGAAGGACCTTTATTTTATTTATTTATATGCGGTGTTGAGAATCAAACCCAGTGCCTCACACATGCTAGGCAAGCACTCTTGTATTGAGCTACAGCCCCAACCCTCACCAGGTCTTTTTTTTTTTTTTGGAACCAGGGACTCGGCCACTGAGCCACATCCCCAGCCCTATTTTGTATTTTATTTAGAGACAGGGTCTCACTGAGTTGCTAAGGGCCTCACTAAATTGCTGAGGCTGGCTTTGAACTCGCGATCCTCCTGACTCAGCCTCCCAAGTCGCTTGGATTACAGGCGTGCGTCACCATGCCTGGCTCTCACCAGCTCTTTTTATCCTAGGATCTAATTAATTGGTGAGGCTGGCTGAAAACTTGCAATCCTTCTAACTCAGCCTCCTGAGTTGCTGGGATTATAAGTGTATACCACATGCCCAGCTAAATGCATAGCTTTTTTGGTTTCCTTTGTTTTTATTTTTGCAACACCAGGGATCGAACCCAGGACCTCATGTATCCTAGGAGAGTGCTCTACACTAAACTACATACCCAACCCCAAATGAATGTTTTTATGGTCTATAATCCTGTAATGAAATTTTTCACCTAAAATATTCCTTACCATCTATGAGAAATAACATTCAAGAAGAAACAATGATGTAAAGTTACTGACAGAAAGTAGGGTTTTTTGACAATTGCATTATGTATTTACACAAATTCCCTAGAGTACCAATCATAGAATACAGTGAGTGCTCAATATCTGGAGAAAAAAAGAGAGATTATGCTGAATATCAAAAAGTAGTGAATATTATGACAAGAGAATCATAAACACTTACCCTTGTCCAATTTTTTCATATCTTGTATATTTTTTCTTAGGGTCACCTATGCTCACAATAGTTCCTATTTTAAATAAAACCAACATTGAAAGCTCAGTCAAGAATTTTAAACACAAATTAATTTTAGTATATTTATTCCTTTTAATAAACTCTACTGATTCTTAAAACAGTGGTTTTCAAACACATCAAGTTTCAACAATAATTTGTTTCAAACAAAAGACTGAAGAAACTTAATAAAAGCAAAAATGTATCAGAAACAAGACACATATTCTTCATTAGGTTAGGACTCCTAACTAATCACTTTCTCAAAAATCATGACATTTCAGTCGGGCGTGGTGGCGAATGCCTGTAATCCCAGCAGTTTGGGAGGCTGAGGCAGGAAGATCACAGGTTCAAAGCCAGCCTCAGCATGGGCAAGGCACTAAGCAACTCAGTGAGACCCTGTCTCTAAATAAAGTACAAAACAGAGCTGGGGATGTGGCTCAATGGCCAAGTGCCCCTGAGTGCAATCCCCAGTTCAAAAAAAACAAAAAAATTATGACATTTCAGAAAAACCAATTGTTGTAATCTGCCTGAGATTTAAGGGGATTCTCAAGATGCATAGCCTTCCAAATGGCAAGTCTAGCAGAGTACAGAAGAACATGCCTGTAATTCCAATTACTCAGGAGCTGAGGCAAAAGGATCACAAGCTCCAGACCAGTCTTGGAAACTCAATGAGACCCTGTTTTAAAAAAGAAAATAAAAAGGGGCTGGGGTGTAGCTCAGTGGTGAAGTACCCTGGGTTCAATCCCCAGTACCAAAAACAAACCTTGGCAATTCTTGGGAAACTGGTCACTCCACTTTTCTACTCCACTGCATTTATTACACAGTAGTGATAAGTTATGAAACTACTGTAGTAATAATAAATAAATGATATCCAAATGAATAACCCTAAATGGTTTTTCTGACCATTCCAGTATATCATCTTTTAATATATTTAGGAAACCATCTACTACTATATGATTACTCTAATATGAACTAATCATGTATGTTTTAAAAATGTTCAAAGTCATAACTAAGAAATGATAAAATTAGGAGGGTGGATATAAAACCATAACTTAAAACTCTTATAACCAGTAAGTCAAAACATAAGAAAATCACATTAAATTTTCACTTACTCAAGGTAAAAGAAGACAGGGACATATCAAGGAAACTCACATAAATAATTTTATGTAGGTACTCAATCTCAAGTAAGCCACTTAGGTTCAAGCCAAGAAGCTAAGGGCAAAAAGATAGGGGATGTGATAACTAAAGGTCACAAATGAATAGTCACAACTACTATTCTAGCTTATTTTTTAAAAGCAGCAGCCCTCCTAAGATATATTATATATACAGAGAGGATACCACAGCAAAAGCAGTTTTATATTTGAAATTACTGAGGAATCAAGACCAAATATATGTACAACATGTAAGTGATTGTAACAACCCACCTATGACATATTTTTCCTTGAGCCTTCTAGGTCATATTGTTCTTTATAACTATAGTTACTGTAGCCTAGTATTCAGACTTTATTGTTACGCCCTTCCAGGAACTGTTTACATTATTCATAATGCTTCATTTCAGGCTACTGATAGTTAATGAATTAAAAGGGAGAAGTTTAAGTGTTTTACCTTAGAATGTATTTTATGACTACACGTTTCTATTTTGGAAAAGCTATATTTTTGGACAAATATATACAAACAACTATATTCATGTTCATATCCTTTAGATTTGGCTCATAGTAAAGAAGTATGGTTCCCAAAAGGACTGACTTCACTATCAATACATAATAGGTTTCAAATGCTGTAACAAACAAACTAAATATTACTTTGCCTCTTTTTTTTTTTTTTTTTTTTTTTTTGGTACTGGGGGTTGAATCCAGGAGAGGCACTTTACCCCTGAGCTATATTCCCAGCCCTTTTTATATTTTAGTTTGAGATAGGATCTCACTAAGTTACCCAGACTGGCCTTGAACTTCAAATCCTCTGCCTCAATCTCCTAAACTGCTGGGATTATAGGCATATGCTACCAGGCCCATCTCATTACATTTTAATTGAAGCAATTATTCCTATAAGAAAACAAATTTTTTTCTGCCTTAAGACAAAATAAAAGGTATATACTACAATCCAACTGGGTCTTCTTTTCTTTTTCTTATTTTTTTCTTTTTTGAGTGCTGAGGATGGAACCCAGGGCCTTGCACACACCAGGCAAGTGCTCTACTACTGAGCTATATCCCCAGATGTGGGTCAAATGTTTTAAGAAATGTTAATTCAAGAATAATGTAAAATGTAGGTAACATACTTAATTTCTCCATAATCTCTTCATCTGTCATCTTTGTCTTCTTTTTCTGTTTGTCTGAAGACTTGGCACCACTGTCAACATTTGAATCACCAACAGGTGCAGGAATAGGGTCAATTACAGACCGAGTATAAATCTGCAGAGATATAGTTCATTACTCAGATTTAAGGAAAAAACATTTTCAGATATTCTTACTGGCTATTCAGTTCCTTAAATTTTACCAAAACTAAGTTACTGCTCTTATTTTTCTAAAGAACATGCTATTTTCATACTACCAAAAACATACATTGAAAAAAATGTGAAACATTTTTCTTGGCCATAGCATGAATGTACTTAAAAGTATAACTAGCAGCCAGGCTCGGTGGCACATGCTATAATCCAAGTGACCTAGAAGGCTGAGACAGGAAGGTTCCAAGTTCGAAGCTCTCCTGAGCAACTTAGCAAGGCCCTAAGCAACTTAGTGAGACCCTGTTGCAAAATAAAAGATAAAAAAAAGGGATTGTGAATGTGTCTCATGGTTTAGTGCCCCTGGGTTCAATCCCTGGTACTAAAAAGAAAAAAGTATAACTAGCAAAATAGCAGGTCCATGAATAAAATTTATGTGTGCCCAGATCTAAAACAGTGTAACTGGCGCTGGGATTATAGCTCAGTGGCAGAGTGCTTGCCTACCATGTGTGAAGTACTGGGTTCAATCCTCAGCACCACATAAAAATAAATAAATAAAATAAAGGTATTGTGTCATGTACAACTAAAAAAATTTTTGTAAAGTTAAAAAAAATAAAATAGTATTAAAAAGATTGTGCACCACAATCAAGTGGGTTTCATCCCGGGGATGCAAGGTTGGTTCAACATCCGGAAATCAATCAATGTAATTCACCACATCAACAGACTTAAAGTCAAGAACCACATGATTATTTCAATAGACGCAGAGAAAGCATTTGATAAAATACAGCACCCCTTCATGCTCAAAACACTAGAAAAAATAGGGATAGTGGGGACATTCCTTAACATTGGAAAGGCTATCTATGCTAAGCCCACAGGTAACATCATTCTAAATGGAGAAAAATTGAAAGCATTTCCCCTGAGAACTGGAACAAGGCAGGGATGCCCTCTTTCGCCACTACTATTCAACATTGTTCTCGAAATTCTAGCCAGAGCAATTAGACAGACCAAAGAAATCAGAGGAATACGAATAGGAAAAGAAGAGCTCAAACTATCCCTATTTGCTGATGACATGATTCTCTATTTAGAAGACCCCAAGAATTCCACCAGAAAACTTCTGGAACTCATAAATGAATTCAGTAAAGTAGCAGGATATAAAATTAATGCTCATAAATCCAATGCATTTTTATTCGTAAGTGATGCATCCTCTGAGAGAGAAATTAGGAAAACTACCACATTCACAATAACCTCAAATAAAATAAAATACTTGGGAATCAATCTAACAAAAGATGTGAAAGACCTCTACAATAAGAACTACAAAACACTAAAGAAAGAAGTTAAAGAGAATCTGAGAAGATGGAAAGATCTCCCATGTTCTTGGATAGGCAGAATTAATATTGTCAAAATGGCCATACTTCCAAAAGTGCTATACAAATTCAATGCAATTCCAATTAAAATCCCAATGACGGACCTTATAGAAGTAGAGTAAGCAATCATGAAATTCATTTGGAGGAATAAGAGACCCAGAATAGCTAAAGCAATCCTTAGCAAGAAGAGCGAAGCAGGGGGTATCACAATACCAGATCTTCAACTATACTACAGAGCAATAGTAACGAAAACAGCTTGGTATTGGCACCAAAATAGACAGGTAGATCAATGGTACAGAACAGAGGACACAGAGACAAACCCACATAAATACAGGCATCTCATACTTGACAAAGGAGCCAAAAACATACAGTGGAGAAAAGACAGCCTCCTCAACAAATGGTGCTGGGAAAACTGGAAATCCATATGCAGCAAAATGAAACTAAACCCATATCTCTCACCCTGTACAAAACTCAACTCAAAGTGGATCAAGGACCTAGAAATTAGACCAGAGACTCTGCACCTAACAGAAGAGAAAATAGGTCCAAATCTTCATCACGTTGGCCTAGGACCAGATTTCCTTAACATGACTCCCAAAGTGCAAGAAATAAAAGCACGAATCAATGACTGGGATAGAGTCAAACTAAAAAGCTTTTTCTCAGCAAAGGAAACAATCAGCAATGTGAAGAGAGAGCCTTCAGAGTGGGAGAAAATCTTTGCTACACACACTTCAGATAGAGCACTAATCTCCAGAATCTACAAAGTACTCAAAAATCTTTACACCAAGAACACTAATAACCCAATCAATAAATGGGCCAAGGAAATGAACAGACACTTTACAGAGGAAGATCTACAAGCAATCAACAGATTTCTGAAAAATGTTCAACATCCCTTGTTATAAGAGAAATGCAAATCAAAACCACCTTAAGATTTCATCTTACCCCAATTAGAATGTCTTTTATTAAGAACACAGGCAACAACAGGTGTTGGCGAGGATGTGGGGAAAAGGGTACACTCATACATTGCTGGTGGGAGTGCAAGTTGGTGCAGCCACTCTGGAAAGCAGTGTGGAGATTCCTTAGAAAACTTGGAATGGATCCACCATTTGACCCTGCTATCCCACTCCTTGGCCTATACCCAAAGGACTTAAAATCAGATT
>JAJEJO010003260.1:182026-253007 GCA_020662805.1 Glaucomys volans
CAGACATCATTGCCCTGTGTACATGTATGAATGCACAGATGGTGTGATTCTACTTCGTGTACAACCAGAGAAACAATAGCTGTACTCCATTTGTGCTCAATGAATCAATAAGCAAATAAAAAAAAAAGAAAAAGTTAAAGCGATGATTATTTGCTAAAAATTCTCTTAGTAGATAAAATATTAAAATTATAGATAAAACTTCTGTCGATATCTACAATATTGAGATTAAAATTATTCCATGGAGTTTGTCCCATATTGACATTGATTTATTGAAAATGCCCGGGGGGGGCATACAGGGGCGGGGGGCATGATAGTGCATCATTTGGCTGTGCAAACATGTTTTATGCTGTAAAAGGTATTAGAGTAGCAGATCTTCACATAGTTAGTAAGGTAGATATGTTTACTTTTTTTTTTTATTTTTCATGAAGATATTAAAGTATAAGACTTGCCTTTCATATGAAAAAAAATAAATAAAAAAATAGTATAACAATGTAAAAAAAAGCAATACGGTTTAAAAATAATGTTTTTAATTAAAAAAAAACAAAATGCAAAAGACCTTGCATTTTGAAACCTTGATGTTGAAATAACTATTACTAGTTTCCACAAAACATTTTACACAAATATAATGCCTACCCTCCCCTTTAACTTCAAAGAGCCAGTTATAAGGAATAAAGAAAAGAGTCATCTATCCTGAGATCAGGATCTAGTCCTCGGAGCTTTGCCTGTGTTCTGCACTGTATCCCACCATGTCAGAGTCCACAGCAAGTCCCTTTAGTAGTTCTCTCTTCCTGGCTCCATCTAAGGTCATTACTATTAAAATTCTCCCTTAGCTGGTGAGGAATTTTACTCTTAACTGTCTCTTGAATGACATCAAGGCTCTGAGAGAAATGTAGAAATGACAAATAAAATACAGGATCTGGGGAAGAGGAAAGATCTAAGTTTTACATATACTAGTTATCTACATTATGAAACAAAAACTAGAGAAGAGATGACTTCTCTGGAAAAAAGGGCAAATACAGAAATAAAGAACCCAGTGAGTTAAGTAGTCTACCTTTTAAAGAAGTCATTAGATTTTTATTTTTCAAAAAAGTAGTTTTTGATGAGTACTCTTTAGGTAAAATTCTTAATTGAATTTTAAATTAATTTGCTTATGCTAAAATATTTAAACTTGAAAGCTTTTTGGAATTATTACCAAAAGTCAAAAGCAAACAGCTGTTTTTAGAAACACACATGCACAGATGCACATTAGTCAACCAGGTCATGAGTCAATCACTCACTGATTTTGTATGATCTGGTCGAGGGGCAATGACAGGAGGTGCAGCCTCTTCATCATCATCATCTTCCTCTGTTACTACTGCAGATGTTTCTGATCCCTTTGTATTCAGCTGCATTCATCACATGAGCAAAGAAAAGAAGCCGGTAAAAATAAAAGGTTAAAATCTGATCATCTCTCTTTTTTTAAAAATACTTTAAGAAGTTATGTTTTCAATAGCTAATTTGTACATGATTAAACCTCACTGGTTCCAATATAATCAATTAAAAAGTAAAGGTGATTTATGAAATATGGAAAAGTTAGTATATGAATTAAACGTATATGAAAAATATTCTTTTTTTTTGGTGGGGGGGGGGGGGTACTAGGAATTGAACCCAGGGGCACTCCACCACTGAGCCACATCCCCAGCCCTATTTTGTATTTTATTTAGAGACAGGGTCTCACTGAATTGCTTAGGGCCTCACTAAGTTGCTGAGGCTGCCTTTGAACTCGCAATCCTCCTGCCTCAGCCTCCCAAGCCGCTAGGATTACAGGCGTGTGCCACCGCGCCTGGCTGTATATGATAAATATTCTTGAGTACTATTTACAACTATGTTGAATAGTTATTTACCTCTGATGGCCAGATTTATTTTAGAATGCAAAATTTAACAGATCTGTTTTGGGCAACCTAAATTAGAACAAAAACTGTAAGAAATAAATTATTAACTTACTGCTGGTGTTCCAGAAGGGAAGCCATCCTTCTCTGAATATGAAAAAGAAAAGTATGTTAACACAAAAGAAAGAAAACTTTTATATGACAAAAAGAAATATAAAAGAGGAAGTGAAATTTCTTAACATGATTTCATTTTAGGTTAAATTACCTCTTGCGAAAAATGACAATAACACTAATATGAACAATAATTTATATGATGTAGCTAATAACTCTCAAATCTCAATGAAACCTCAAAAATATTTTTAAAAAACCTGAATTGATACTTAAAATGGGTGAACTTTATTATACGCAAAGTATGCTTAAAGTTATTAAAATGTAATGAAAACTATACCTATCAATCTGTATTAAAAACAAAACATTTATTGTTTAAGATACTTTCTGCAGAGTATTGCCTACCAAGGAACAAGGGGATATAAAGCCACCATTTAAACATGGCAAGTGCCAAAAGCAGTATTTTTGACCTAAGTTTTGTTTCTTTTTAAAATGCAACTTACTTACTAGCTGACACAAAAGTTCTGGGTAAAAGTCTGACCTTTTCCTAAGGACATACCAGATTAAAGTAAAAAAAAAAGTTCAAGATTAATATTACTTGCAAAGAAGTTTACTTGAACACAGCCTTTACTTTTAACTTCTCTGATAATGTAAACATATTAAATACAATTAATTCAAACCACAGATAATTTTAGCTTAAGTACATTATTTTTGAAAACTAGATATATAACTTTAGAGAGAGAAACATTAAATAAAAACAACATCATAGGGGATGTAATTGGCAAAATCTACACCAAAGGAAACAGGACAAATGATCTTGCATCTTTAAAGTACAATACAAGGAAGAGAGAGCAGAAGAACCAGTGTGGGAAGGGAAGTCTAAGTCTCAAAGACATTCCAGAGAGCTCTCAACCAACTGTTAACACATGGATTTGACTCTGATGCTGATTTAAGCAAACTATTTTTTTAAATCCATTATATTCTAATTCTTATTCAACAATATTCTGAGGTACAAATCCTTTTAGTTATAATGTTTATTTATTTATTTTTTTGGAACCGGGGATTGAACTCAGGTGCAGTTGGCCACTGAGCCAGATCCCCAGCCTTATTTTGTATTTTATTTAGAGACAGGGTCTCACTGAGTTGCTTAGGGCCTCGCTAAGTTGCTGAGGCTGGCTTTGAACTCGAGATCCTCCTGCCTCAGCCTCCCAAGTCACTGGGATTACAGGCGTGTGCCACCGCGCCCGGCTTATAATGTTTATTTTTATGTGTGTACATATTTGACGGATTTCAACTTTTGAGTAGAAAAACATTTTTTACTTCAAGGTCTGTACATTTACATAGCAAAAGTTCCTTATGTGCCACTGACAATAAATGTAACTCTAGCATAGACGTGTCTATAAATCCATACCTTTTCCTTCTAAACTGAAAATCATTTGAAGCAATGAGGAGGGAAAACCCCAAGTAAATGTAACAACAAATCCCACTATCACATTTAATTATAAGGTATAAAAATATGAAAAAAATTTAACACATCCAATTCCATTTCTAACAAAACCATGAGATTAATGTAATCCTCAGATTCCAAATGATGTTCAAGAGCCACCCAAACAGTTTACAATCTATGCAGAAGAAAGTAGGGACAAGAAATACATCTTAGCCTTTGATTTTTCCAGAAATAATCTTTTTAACTAGCAGTGCTTCACAACCTTCCTTGTGGTAGTTCAATGAATTACCACTATCTGATGTCTTACCAGGAGGAGTAAAACTTAGATATTTCTGCTTTACTGTGTTGGAGTCATAGAACTTTAAGACATCCAGCACAGCTTGAGGATTCTTCTTTTGTTCTAGTTTGGTGATGTTGGAGGTCTGTAACAATCGAGCCCACTGCTCTGGCATGCCCTAACAAAAAGAAATTCAGAAATGAGTTGTGGTTTGACTTGCTCTAATAAAAACAGTTTTCAGAGATAAATATCAAAATACATAAAACAAAACAATACACATAATTTTAGATTTAACTAAATTCTAACTGGTCTGGTTTTCTAGTCTATTTTTCTGTATCTATTCTGCATAATCATAACTAATAGGCTCAGCTCCCCTAGGGAAAAAAATATACTCTACCTTTATGCTTGTAAGGAAAGGCACTAAGAACTGACAATTAACTTGTGGGCAGAAAAATTAACTTCAAAAGTTACTACCCACAGATAGGAGCTTGAGTGCTATTCTGATGTTATAAACGCAGCCTAACTAGGTAAAACTTACAGTAAATTCTCCAGTAACGGCATCAAAGCCAACATGAATGGTGTGCTCAAAATCAGATGGAGGAGAAATCTCTGGCCGTTCCTTTTCTTTCTTTTTACTTCCTAGAGGGCATTCGGGGGGGAAAGAAAAGTATGTATTTAAACAAGGCTAATAAAGGCACTTGTTATCATAAGTTTATATTTTTCCTAAAACAGATTAGGAGTGATGTTATTCAAGAAAAGAGAATCCCCTTAAAATGGTGGCTGAGCAGAAACCTGTAAATGAGGTAAAGTAACCTATACTACCTATACTACTATAGAGGAGTGGGGACCTGTTAAGACAAGTAGTTTAGAGGCCATTTCTTTCTTCTTCTTTTTTTTTTTTTTTTTTTTTTTTAGTATTTTTTAGTTGGAGATGACACAGTGTCTTTATTTATTTTTATGTGGTGCTGAGGATCGAACCCAGTGCCTTGCATATGCAAGACAAGTGCTTTACCACTGTGCCACCGTCCCAGGCCCAGCCATTTCTTTAGAGTACAAACTAATCCTTCCTTCTTACTGAAGTTAACAACTGCTATATTTTAAAACTACCCAGTTTTTTAATGACCTCACTGTAAAATACTTTACGTAACATTTCTGCCATACACCATATCAATCACATTCTCTGTAAATTCAAACACATCAGTTCCTTTTCTCCCTCCCCAAATCTTCCTGCTTTCATCTGCAGCTGATACATGTGTGGTTCTATTTCTGGACATCCTATTCAGTTACAATGATCTGGTTATCCACACCTTTAAGCCAACACCAGAACGCCTCAATTACCATCATTTAAAGTAAGCATTGTAAGCACACCATGTAAGTCCAAGTCATCCTCCTCATTGTCTTTGTATTTCTCCTTCTCCTAAATCAAAACTACTTGGATATTTCAGGTCTGCTCCATTGCTATAGGAATTTTAGAATGATCTTGTTAAATTTCTATAAGAAGCTGCTGGGATTGTGATTGAAATTGTCCTGAATCTACAGACCAATTTAGGAAGAATTGATTTCTTAACACTGAGTTTTCTCATCCACAACAGTGAATCTCTCCATTAGTCAAGTCGTCTTTAATTTCTCTCAGCAATGTTTTATGCCATCAGTGTACAGAGTACAGCTCTATCACAGCTTCTGTCACATTTCTGCCACAGTACTTCTCACTAAGTTACCCCTGCTGGTCTCGAACTTTGGGATCCTCCTGCCTCAGCCTCCCCAGCTGCTGACTACACCTTCACTTTTTAATATCCATAAAATCCTCAGGGTTGGGATCTAGTTCTTTCATTCTCAATTTGCTAATTTGTATCTTCTCCCTTCCTCCATCAGTCTGGCTAGAGGCTTATTCATTTTATTGGTATTATAAATGAATCAGTTTTTAGTTTCATTGATTTTACTACTTTTTTTTCATTTCATTGATTTCTGCTTTGACTTTTATCATTTCCTTTCTGCTACTTACTTTGGATTTCATTTGCTTCCCTTCTAGTTTACTAAGATGGCTTAGCTGAAGTGACTGATTTGAAATGTTTTTCCTTTTCTAATATGTGTATTTTAATACTATAAAATTTCCTCTAAGTAGGGCTTTCAATATCTTTTTTTAAATTATTTTTAGTTGTAGATGAACACAGTACCTTTATCTCATTATTTTTATGTGGTGCTGAGTGAACCCAGTGCCTCACACATACTAGGCAAGCACTCTACCATTGAGCCACAATCACAGCCCAGATTTAGATATCTTACAAATACCTATGTTTTGAATTTTCATTTTCATTTAGTATATTTTCTGAATATCCTTTCAATTTCCTTATTTGGAATTGTTTTACTTACTTTCTACATATTTTCAGAGGGCTTCCTGTTACTGATTTCTAATTAAATTACACTGGGTTCACATAATAGACTTTATATTGATTAAATCCTTCCACATTTATTGAGATGTTTAAAAAAAAAAAAGTTCCTCAAATATGATTTATCTTGGTACATGCGTCATGTACACTTAAAAGAATTGTGTAGGGCTGGAGTTAAAGCTCAGTTCGTAAATTGCTTGCCTATCCAGCACAAGGCCCTGGATTCAATCCCCAGCACTACACACACAAAAAAAAAGAATCGTGTATTCTAACTGTCGTTACATGAAACGTTCTATAAATATTCATTAGGTCAAGTTGGTTGTATGTTCAAATCTTCTAAATACTTACCAATTTTCTATCTACTCGTTCTATCAATTACTGAAATAAGTGTATTAAAATCTCCAATTATTACTGGATTTGTCATTTCTCTTTGAAATCCTATCAATTTTTGTGTCATGTATTTTGAAGCTGTTAGCGATACATGTTTAGTTGTTACATTATCTAAATGAACTATTATGAAGTAACTTTCTTAATCTAATAATATTTTTTCAGCTCTAAACTCTAGTTTGTCTGACACTTATATAGTCAGTGCAAGTTTCTTTATGTTGCTAACATAACCACCCTGCTCTTTTTTTGTGGTGCTGAGGATCAAACCCAGGGCTTCAAGCATACTTGGGATTCTACCACTCAGCTACACTCCCAGTTCTAGCATACTTTTTATTTTAACGTATCTTGTGGGTGGATGTACAAAAGGGAATATCCTGTAGGTAGCATAGAGCAAGACTGCTTTATCAATCTCTTCTGCCTTCTTTTGAATTAACCAAGTATTTTTTATCCCCTTTTATCACCTTTGTTGTTATATTTGCCTTTTAATTCAATGAGCTTTAGTGTATTTTTCAATTTTGCAACCATCATCACACACTAGCCAGAATATTTACAACAGGAACAGTAGAAACCTTGTACCCTCTCATGATCATTAGTCCCCATTCAATCACCTATGTCACCACAAATCTTAAGACACACTACAAATCTACTTCCAGTCTCCAAAGATTTTCCTGTTCTGGCTAATCATAAAAACGGGATCATATAATATGTGCTCTTTTGCAAATAGCTTTTTTTACTTAATATTTTTGAGATTCATCCATGTTATAGCATATATCAGTCCTTCCTTCTTTAAGGACATGATTATTTTTTAAAGTGAGTTAAGAAAAAACATGACCTTTTCCAGTACTTTTCATTTCTTAGTGTGGATCCACATTCCACCTGACATCATTTTCCTTCTGCCTGAAGGACCTGGTTATAATAAAGTACAGTCTGACGGTGATAAATTCTTTTGGCTTTCATACATGTAAAACATTATTTGTTTCTTTTTTTTTAATCGCAGTGCTGGGACAGAGAACTCAGGGCCTCACATATGATAGTCAAGTGCTATACCACTTACACCACTAGCTCTCTGCCACTATTTAAAAAGTAAGTAATATTTCTCCCCTCCCTCCCTCAGAGACTTCAATTATACATACATCAGTCGTTCTGAAGTTGTCCCACAGCTGTTTACTTCTGTTTCCATTTGGAGGGTTTCTACTGCCCTATCCTCAAATTCCCTAATCTTTTCTTCTTCAATGCCTACTCTGCTATTAATCCTATGATCTAATTGCTCTGTGTCTCAACTCAGGGAGATTACCGATTTCCCTTTCCCTGTGCTGCAGTCTAGAAACTCTCCAGGCAGAAAGCTGAATCAATGGTAGGACTCACCTCATTTGTTTCTTTGTTCTTAGGAATCATTTTTTCTTCATTGCCTGATGTCCAGTATCTTGAAAACCATTGTTTTGTATATTTTTTCCATTGCTTTAGTTCTTTTAGGTAGGAGTATAAATCCAGTCCCTGCTGTTCCACCTTGACTAGAAGTGCAATAGATTTTACTGTCTTACCTGTGGTATTATAAAATTTGAGGATGCTGTGATCTTCATTAACTGAGCTGAGTTCACAGTGAGTCACATCCATCTGGAAATCATATTCTTCAGATCTTGGACTTTTTTTTTCTATTATTTATTTGATATTTCCTTCACTCTATTTGTTTATTATTAGTAATTTGAAACTATTATCTTTTCTCTTATATTTTCCATCTATACTTTTTTTTTTTTTTTTTTTTTTTTGGTACCAGGGATTGAACCTCCTGAGTCACTGGGATTACAGATATGTGCCACCACCAGCTGGCCCCACTGATGTATTTTTTTTTAATAACTTTATTTTGGTTTGTATGTGGTACTGAGCATCAAACCCAGTGCCTCACACATGCTAGGCAAGCACTCCAACACTGAGCCACAGTCTCAGTCCCCACTGATGTATTTTTGTTTAACTCTCTTGAAATATTTCCTCGATTATCTGCCAGTTATCCTCCTATTGATATCTCTTGTATATTTTGATAATCTTAAACACTGATTTCCCAGGAATTATTTCTCATTGTTCTTGGAGTATTCTTTTCTTGTTTCGTGGGTTCAATTTATCTTCTTTGAAGATTATATGGTCTATGTGTGTGTACAGTCTGAGTTCTGTGATTTGTTTTCGTCCTACATTGTCTGTTTTTCTAAATGCCCTTTTAATTTTTCTTTCTTTTTTTTCTTTTTTGTTTTGAGATAGGCTCTTGATAAGTTATTGAGGCTGGCCTTCTTATGATGCTCCTGCTTCAGACTCCTGAGTCTCTGGCATTATTGACATGAATGGCTAAATGCATTTTTTAAATATCCTGGTATTTTGGACTCTTATAACTAAGTGTTTTCCTTAAATGTCTGGTGATCTTCTGCTATCTACTAACATAGAAAAGTATTAAAGAGCTAACTGGGAGATAAGCTTAGCCTTTTCACTAAAGATGGAATCAGGGTGAATACCTAGGGTATATTTTCCCCCAGAGTACTGTTTATCTGGAAAAAACAATCCTCCAATCTCTTGTGGGAGAACTATGAGTCAAGCTACAAGTATTCTGAAAACAGGGCAGAGGAAAGGAGTTTTACATGCTGACTTTTGTTGAATCCATGTTTTTTATTCTAATGCTTCAACTTCCCGTGAAAAGAATAGGGGTCCCTCTGGTCCAATTTCTCCTGAACTAAATGTAAATATCCTCCCTCCATCCACAGGATAGATGGAGCTATATTTGCATGGCTGGAAAGATAAAAGAAAAATGAGTCCTGGGGAGTCTCTGACACTTTTTCTTTTTTACTAGGAATTGAACCCAGGGGCACTCCACCACTGAGCCACATCCCCAGCCCTATTTTGTATTTTATTTAGAGACAGGGTCTCACTGAGTTGCTTAGTGCCTCGCTAAGTTGCTGAGGCTGGTTTTGAAACTCACAGTCCTCCTGCTTCAGCCTCCCAAGTTGCTGGGATCACAGGTGTGCACCACCGCGCCTGGCTAGTCTCTGACACTTTTATATGTAGATTTTCAATTAATTCCCAGTCCTTTCAGCCTGGCTATTCCCTCCTAACTTCCCCCTTTTCACACAGAACTGTGTGCCTCTAAATCTTGAGCCTCTGAGATTTTCAGAAGGGAAACTGATTCACTTCCCACAGACATTACCCTCTGCAAATGTGTAGGTGATGTCTCTCTTTTCCATTTAGTCGGGTGCCATTTCCTACCACTCCACTCTTCTAAACATGCACTGAAAGCTCCTGTGCACTGCAGTCTCCTCTGCTATTCTCATTGTCCTTGTAATTTTTTTAAAAAAATTGTTTTTACTGTCATTTTAGGTGGATCTTGGGAGGGAAAGTAAACAGAACCAATGCAGTCAACAGATATGTTTAACCAGAATATTCTCCGATTATAAAAGAGTTAAAAATCATACTGTTTGATAGGTCTGCACATACAAAGCTGGAACTGTTACTGCTATTCTTTGTTTACAAAGGTAGTAATGATCTAGCATTAATAGGAAATATGATATTTTTTGAACAGTGATGACAGACTTGTGTTCAAATGTCCACTTCTTCTCTAGATCTTCTA
The DNA here is from genome assembly GCA_020662805.1 of Glaucomys volans. Classification (NCBI taxonomy): domain Eukaryota; kingdom Metazoa; phylum Chordata; class Mammalia; order Rodentia; family Sciuridae; genus Glaucomys; species Glaucomys volans. The sequence continues at coordinate 192,105 of JAJEJO010003260.1, forward strand.
GGCACATTTGTGGCCACAGTAAGAGAGCAGGTCACAATGATCATGGAAAGGAACAGAGGGAAATCCAACTCTCAAAAAATTTTGCTGTCTTTACTGAAACATACATCTACCATAACCAACCTTTAATTTTCCACAAGACTGACTTTGAGTAGTCCAAAGTTATACCATCTACTTCTCTTTATGTCCTGTGGCTTCTAACGCAGTACACTGCATTTAGGAAGAAATACTTGTTAACTACAAATTCATAGTTTAATTTGTATACTGTTCTTACATGGCTGAGAGAAAAAAATAGATTTTTATGAACCATGGAAATAATTTGTTTATCTGTTTGGCATCCTACTTCTGGGAACATCCTTCATGATTTCTTTGTATATGGTTGGGAAAAATGTCATTTTCATATATAACCCTGATCACAGATGATTGGCCCACGGTGGGCATCTCACTCAAGTCAGGTCAACCACAGTTTCCCCAACAATCCCAGGCTTCAGGGGTGATATCTTGGCAGACTTGGCATCCTGAGAATCAGTCTATCTCCAGTGATTATGGTTATAAGAAATAAAGCTCAGTTACTACTGAGGGCTATATTTTCTAACACAGAGAGAAAATCCAGACTGAAATACAAAAGAAACAGCAAACAGGTACACAGAAAGGGGATAGATAAGACAGACAGCAAAAGAATGCCTGGCTCCTGTTGTGTCTAGGGCCCAATCATGTTCTTCAACTTGGGAGTGTTGAATTTAGAGAAACAAACCTATTAAAGAAAGCTTCTTAAGTTTGGGATATAGAACGAACAGTTACAGAAGGACATGAAAATAATTAAGCAGAACTTGAAATACACTTGCAAGCTATAGTCTGCTCAAAGTAAAATGACATAATATCTTTAAAAAATCTGTCTAATTCCATTTATTCTTCACAAATACTTCTTACATTTTAGTAGTCCCAGCAGGAGGGGAAAGAGATATCAGAAACAGTATGAAAAACAAAGGTGCTAAAGCAAGTCTCAAGCTGAACAATGTGCTGAAAGGACCCTGCTACATAAACTGACCACATAACTCTAGAAGCCAAGAACTAAAACATAAATAAAAATCAATTATTTAGACACCATAGTTTTGGAAGGAAATCTGTTAATTTTTAAAAAAAAAAAAAAAGAGTAAATCAACTTCCCACTTTTGCTTATTAATAATCATCTACAGCGTGTCTACCAGGCAACTAGATCACTTGATGGGAAGTAATGGACCACAGAAAGAAGCTTCTTTTAATAAAATGCACAACTTATTGGTGTCCTAGGAGAAAACAAGATTCTTAAAATCATTTCCCAACTTTACGTTAAACAACAAAAGAAGAGCAGCAGGCAGGGAGCAACCTTCAACCAAGAGATAGAGCTCCAGAGGCATTGCTGACAACAGGTACTTCAAAGAAGTGTAAGTAGGCTATTGTCACATCATTGCAGGGCCTCAACATTTCAGGCTACATTTGAGCTACAGTCTCAGGTTAAGAAAATCCACATCTGTCTAAAAGGAAGACTCAGAATCTGTTTCTATTTTAACAATTTGTTATTACATCCCCTTATTATATTGATTTAGAAAAGCTGCAAATTGGGAAAACTAAACTTGTTCCGTTATACAGAAGAGGATTATTCTCTAGGAAACAGGGAAATATGAGCTAGCATTTTTACTACTAATATCAGAATTCGATCTTTGGACAAGAAAGAATGTTTACCATCTATCATCTCCATAATCAGAAGTGAAGATGTATGTTGCTTAAATAGTTAGAGGTGAAAAAACTGCTTTAGTTAATAAATACTCAACACTAGCCTATCTGAGTAGAGCTTAGAAAAATACACCAAACAATGGTTCACTGCTATTTTCCATATTTAAACTACTAAACTAGCCGGGTGTGGTGGCACACGCCTGTAATCCCAGCAACTTGAGAGGCTGAGGCAGGAGGATCTCAAGTTCAAAGCCAGCCTCAGCAACTTAGCAAGACCCTAAGCAACTCAGTGAGACCCTGTCTCTAAATAAAATACAAAATAGGGCTGGGGATGTGACTCAGTGGCCAAGTGCCCCTGAGTTCAATCCCCGGTTCCAAAAACAAAAACAAAAAAAACTATTAAACTAGCTAAGCCATTTCTCACCTGGACTACTGCAAAAGCCTCCTAACTAGTTTCCAACTTCACTCAGACCCAACAAAACCTATTTTCTATACAGCTACCAGTCCCTCCTACCTAAAACAAAAATGTGACCAGGGCTTTCTCCTGTTTAAATTCTCTAATGGTTCCCCAGAAAACAAGATAACATCTGAGCTCTACTGCAGAACACAGGGCCATTTGTGACCTGGTCATTACACATTGAATGCATGTACCAAAAAACCATACTGTATCCCATAAATATGTACAATTATGTATCAATTTTTTTAAAAAGTTATTTCTGATGTTTTAAATTTTTCCAGTGACACCAATTAAAACCAGTAATAACTAAAGACATCTTAAAGTATTTCTTCTAAGATCATTATGATTTTTAAAGCTGAAAATGCAACTGTTCCCTTCTAGACCTCTGTTTTGAGATGGTACACTGACCATATTTTGCAGTACTCCTCTCTACACCAAATCCCTTTATGTAAAAGAACACAATCTATGAGGCATGTTCAAAGATGAAAAGTAATTAGGATAAAACTAAAGAGGGAAAAAGCAACTCAGGATGTAGGTAGAACACTAATGTAGAAATGTTGCAGGTGGTTGAAGAAAGAAGCCAAGGGGATAGGAATGGGGAACCCAGAGGCAAACACCAGGGCAATGAATGGGCTAGTAATGGGAACAGCCATTACTGTTCAGTAATGGGGTAGTGGGAACAGCCCAGTATGAATGCACATGCATATAACAGGATTCTCCCTCATCCTGATGGTGTTTGCTCCCAGGCAGGAACAATAAGAACAGGAACATGGGCTGGAAAGAAGAGTCAAGAGGAGGCAGAATGATGATAATGACTGAAGCAGGGAAGAAGGTTCATTATACTATTCTCTTTACTTTGTATATGGCTAACAACTTCTGTAATTTTTTTTTTTTTTCAGCACTAGGGATCAAATCCAGACCCTCATGCATGCTAGGCAAGCATTCTGTCACTGAGGTATATCTGCAGCTCAGAGATTTCTATTTAATATAAAGATAAAAGTCGGGGACCAGTGGTTAGTTGCAGGTGCTAGGTAATTCTGGGAGAAAGCAAAGGGAAAGAGAAGGTTTGGTAAAGGAGGGGAATAAAAGGAAGATTCTTAAAATGATCAGAGATGGGCATGCCGTTTTACACTTATGCAAATGCATGTTCAGTTTACTCACAAACCCTACCATTATCCAAAGTCAAGTATTGGACTAGCCACATTTTCTATTTTGTTTTGTTTCATTTTATGGTCTTCTTTTATCAGCTACAAGATTGTCCCCAAGTATAATTTATGTATGTATGTATGTATGTATGTACGTGTATATATACATATCCAGGCCCCAGTGATACTGGGGATTGAACCCAGGAGTACTCTACCACTGAAGTTATACCCACTACTGTTTTTTTTGGAACCAGGGACTGAACTCAGGGGCACTTGGCCACTGAGCCACATCCCCAGCCCTATTTTGTATTTTATTTAGAGACAGGGTCTCACTGAGTTGCTTAGGGCCTCGCTAAGTTGCTAAGGCTGGCTTTGAACTCCCGATCCTCCTGCCTCAGCCTCACGAGTCGCTGGGATTACAGGCGTGCACCACCACGCCCGGCCCAATCCTGTTTTAAAATTTTTTTATTTGGAGACAGAGTCTTGCTGAGTTGCCAAGGCCAGTCTCAAACTTGTAATCCTCCTGTCTCGGCATTCCAAGTTGCTGGGATTACAGGTATACACCACTGCACCATGTTTACATATGTGCAAAATATATGTATTTCCAACACACTTTTAATCTGTACCCAACATATTTTTTTATCATACCTTGAGCATTCCCTTACTCCACTTTGGATTCTGGTTCCCCACAGGCAAGTAATTTCAATTCTGCAATTTCTTCTGGAACTAACCTCCATAACTGAATTTTTTTTATTTCCATAATTTCAAATTCTATGTTTACACTGACATTTTTATATTTTCCTACTTTAAACATACTGAGCCACTACATGGAAGATGAGGATTTTGCGCTAACACACAATTTTTTGCCCTCTTCCCAAGCACACTTTTTGGTTTGTCTTCTCCTTTATTATTTACTTAATCCAGCCTAATTTTTATCTTCAAATACATACCTGATCCTTAGTTATATAAATTTTAAAAACATACTTTCACTAGGCTTTTCAGTTTATAGCCTCATGAAAAAAAAATTTTCAGGTGGTACTGGGGATGAAACCCAGGACCTCATGTAGTATTCACTCTACATATCCATTTCCTCACATGAAATCTTAATAAAAGCAAAATTAGAAACAAGTGATATATATGACAAAATAAACAGGTTTTCAACTAATGATTATGTCGTATTTGCAATCTAAATTCTCTAAGATTTGATTCATTATTAATGTTAACTCACATTTTCACTATTTTAAAATCTCAAATGTGTATTAAGCCAGGCATGGTAGTGGCCCATGCCTATAACCCCAGCGGTTCAGGAGCCTGAGATAGAAGGATTGTGAGTTCAAAGCCAGTCTCAGCAATTTAGCAAGATCCTAAGCAACTCAGCAAGACCCTGTCTTTAAATAAAATATAAAAAAGAACTGGAGATGTGGTTCAGTGGTTAAGCACCCCTGGGTTCAATCCCTGTTACAAATTATTTTATACAAAGCACCATTTTTCCAACTGGGTTTACCTCTCCATGTAGACTTAGGACCTGTATCTTTATCTTGGCTAATATCTACTCCATCTATCAGAGCCATATTACCATGCTTAATGTGATTAAATCATTCCCCTACCCTTATTTGAAAAAGCTCTGAAAACCAATAGTTTCTTCCTTAATTTGACACCAAAACTAATTTGGTGACTTCTGATGTATATATAATTTTCATACATAAATATAGATAGATAGATAGATAGATAGATAGATAGATAGATAGATATGTATATCTATCTACATAAATGAGATTATTTACAGCCTTTATCCCATGTTGTGTGACAGGATCAATGGGTTCTTAACTGGGAGTGCTTATTTGGCAATGACTGCGGACATTTTTGGTTGTCATGACTGGGAGAGGTAGCTGAAACCAAGTGGGTAAAAACTAGGAATGCTGCTAAATATCCTATAATGCATGGGAACAGACTGCTGCAACCACACATTATTTGGCCCCATAATGTCAGTAATCCTGAGGCTGAGAACTCCTAGAATAGACATGTTTTGCTGAAGACATACTGTTGATCCCTAAGGCTGCTTCAGATCTTCCTGAGGACTTACTTAAAAATTAGAAAAAACTCAATTCCAAAACACAGTTGACTCCAGGAATTCAGGGGATTGTGGTCCCTATGTTACCATTCTGTTGTTCACAGTAGGTTTCTGGGCTGGGGGATGTGGTTCAATGGTAGAGGGCTTGTCTGGCATGTGTGAGGCCTTGGGTTTAATCCCCAGCATGGGCTGTGTGTGTGTGTGTGTGTGTGTGTGTGTGTGTGTATTAGTTTCCTCAAATATCACTGCTATGGCTAGATATGGTTTGCCCCTCAAAGGTTGAGAGACTTGTCTCCAGTTTAGTATTGAAAGGTGGCTGGACCTTGTAGGAAGCAACTGGGTTCTGACCATCTCAGAACAAATTAATGCCTGTCTCAAGAAGTGCACTAGTTCCTGAGGGAGACGGTGGTAATTAATAAAAGAACAAGTCTGGCTCCTCCCCATTTACATCCTGGCCCACACATGTCCTCTTCTGCAAGCAACTGATTTCCATCTTATTTTTCTGCCATGTTGTCAAGATGCCAGAGAACCAAGCCAGATATAAGGGCCATATTCTTTGTACTGTTCAGTCACCAGAATCCTTAAGCCAAATAAACCTCTTTTCCCATAAAGTACCCAGTCAAGGATATTTTGTTAAAGCAACACAGAATGGACTAACACAATCACAAATCCCCATTAATGTAAGAAAGTCTTAAACTGTGGCCCAATGTCTCAGAAAAAAAGAAATGAGTATAGAAATTCACTGGCTATAATAAGTAGGATAAACAACAGCTTTATAGTTTTATTCTTGTCTATTACAGTTTCAAATAAACTAGTCTTCTTTATTTATTTTGTTTTATAGATAGGTCTCATTACATTGCCCAGGCTAGCACTGAACTCCTGGGCTCAAAGTGTTTTCAATAGTGCCTATGTATCAGCATCAACTGTTTTCTTGGATCTGTTTGCTGTTCTTAGAGTAAACGATACCAACACAGGTAACATACAATAATCAACTAAATACTGAGACGCTTGAAACCACAACAGCTATTTACCTTTTTCTGTGCTTGAGAATATGGAGATGATTTTATTCCTGGGCTTTTTTTCCTCTGGAACAGAAGGTAAAGGTTTCAAACTATGATTGGCTGACAAAGGATCTTTGCCTCCGGTGCTAAAAATGGTACTGCTCATTCGCACAGGAGGTGCTGGAGGTTTGTCTTCCAGTTCTCCGTTGTCAGACATGATTCAGAATTATGAAATGGCCTGAAATAGAGAGGCAAAACCCCCCAAAAAATTAATAACAACATAAAAAAAGCACAAGACAGTAGTAACTAAGCCCCACATACTCCAAAATAGAAAATGTTATCCATTTAAAGCAACATCTGAAAAATGGGGGCAGGGGTCAGTAAATCATGGGGGAGTAAAACTGATCAAATTATGTTCTTATGTGTACCCAAATATGTCACAATGAAACACACCATCCTGTATAATTAGCATTTACTAATTTTTTTAAAAGAGAGAAAAATCAGTAACATATGTAACACTGTGATTCTCAACAAAGGTGATCTACCCTAACAAAATTAGTAAAAGTTTAGTTTTAAAATGCTAGTAAATATTTGAAAAGCCAAGTGGAAATCATGATAACACTAACATCAAAAGCAATTCCTGGGCTGGGGTTGTAGCTCAGTAGTAGGGTGCTTACCTAACACACATGAGGCACTGGGTTTGATCCACATACATATAAATAAATAAAATAAAGGTATTGTGTCCATCTACAACTTAAAAAAAAAGCAACTCCCCTAATCAACTGATTGTGAGACTGTTCCAATGGATAGACAGACAACATGTAGTCTTAAAAGAGAAAAAATTCCAAAGAGGAGACTGTGCTGAGCAGCCAATTAGGATATCTCTAGTAGGTTCCTCTTTAGAAACAGAGATGGATGCTTAGTTCTTAAACCCATGACTAACACCTCTCTATATTGGGATTCCATGAAGATCAGTCTTGTGATTGATAACTTACCTTCACATAAAATTTCCCAAAAGAAAATACTATTGATGCGATCTAGAGCATAGCTGAGAACCAGGGTGTGGCCACAACCACAAGGTTCTGTCACAGTCAGGTAACCTCTCTTACCCATATGGCCATTTTGGTAGAAGTATCAATTTGGCTTACATATGTTGATAGGTATATATTTTATCTTTTAAAAAGGTTGGTCATACACATTTAAAATCAGCAGTAAAGGGGAGAGGATTTCTAATTTATACAAGTTCTAATGCAAAAATTTATATAAGTTTATTTAGGAGACAACATATTTCCTCATTAAACAAGATTTTGATTGGTATCTGATCTTAATTTGATATTATTTAATACATTTAAGTAAACAAAATTGTGGGGGGGGTATTGAAAAGAATTCTAACAGCACTTAGAAAACTAAGGGATGAAAAGATTATTATACCAAATTCTACTCCAAATCTTAGTTTTTGATTCCCATGATAGAATATGTCACAAGCACTACCTGTGATAGTGAACTACTTTAGCACACTATTATCTGCCAAAATGACAATTATTTTTCGGCCTACAAAAAGAAGAATGAGAGAAGTTAAGGAGAAAAAGTACATATTTGGGGGAATAACCAGATAGAGAAAGGCTGGGAAAAGGAAGTAAAAAACATCTATACAGGTGGGGAAAACTGCCTGTCTAAGGAAGAAAGTGGGCTGGAAACTAAGGTAGCACCAAGGACATGCCTCAGATGGTTCTTCCAAAGCAGCTGCTTGCTGGGGGTGGTGGGTGTGCTGATATTTTCTTAAGGGGGCAAAGGGGAATGCAAGCAGATTCAACTGGCCATTCCTAAGTGTGGACTGCTACCAATATGTGAATTTCCACAGGGGACCTATTTTGCTACAAATGGAAGAAAGATAAAGCTGAGTATCAAGTATTACTTGATGAATGGAAAAACCAAGATGGATGTTTAGGTCTTAATGTTCTTATAACACTAAGGCACACAGATTACTCCCAGAATGGTTCACTTTCATCTCAATCACCAGTTACAACAAAAATGGCCATAAAGCTACAATGTCTGGGTTTTAGTTTCACCATGAAGGCTCCATATTTATGCATGCTAAGTTAAAAATTCAGGAGAATATTAAAAAATTGGAATGCATTTATATGCACTTGCAGAAGGAAATGTACCAAAATTTAACAGTGATTATCTGTGGCTAATTACTAGTTTCTAAACTCAATCACTGTCATTAGAGCTGTGGTTAACAAAGAGTAATACAAAAGGGGAGTGCTGGGGGTATAGCTTGGTAGCAGAATGTGCACCAAGGATGTATGCAAGAGGCCCTGGGTTCAATCCCTAGCACCAAAAAATAAGAAAGAGAAAGAGGGAGGAAAAAAGGGAGAAAGGGAACATGAATACAGGGCACAATAATTAATTGATGTAAACTGATTAAAAGGCTTGCCCACAGACAAAAACATTACTAGAAACTGAAAATGCACCTGAACAAAAGTAAGTAAGTAAGTAAGTAAGTAAGTAAGTAAATAAATAAATAAATAAATAAAATCAGGAGACTATTGTCCAGTTTTGTGGCTAACAGCATGGGATGTAGAATCAGATTGCTTTGGTTGGAATTCTACTTCTACCATTTACTTAAGTGTATAACCTTGGGCAAATGAATTAACTGTGCTTCAGGGTTTCTTGAAGGATGGTTATAGGCCTGAAACAGGGAAAATATGAAGTGAAACTAGAGCATCTTGTAGTTTCAGAAGATAAGGAAGTACTTTATAAGGATCCTAACTACACAGGAACAAAAGTATGAGGCCACAAATTTGAGGCCAGACTGGGCAACTCAGCAAGGGCCTGTCTCGAAATAAAATTTTAAAAAGGGCCATGGATATAGCTCAGCAGTAAAATGCTTGCCTAGCACATGTGAGGCCCTGGGTTCAATCTCCAGAATCCCTAGTACCCAGTACCAGTACCAAAAAGAAAAAAAAAGGGAGGGAGGAATAAGGACATGGATATGTCAAAGAGGACAAGGGACACAGAAAGAGTTCCCAAATACCAATACCGAAATGATGGCAAACAATAAAATTAATATAGTATATTACAACTCAAAGTACACAGTAAATATACATCATTTCACACATATACAAATGAATGAGGGACAAATCTTATAAAAGAGTTCCAAATTTATATATGTAGATACACCTCTCTCTAGGAAATTGAACTTAATTTTCTCTTGAGCATGGGCTAGACTTAGTGGTTCACTTCAAAAAGTATGAAAAGGGAAAAATAACTTTGCAGTTAAACCTGGCAAACAGTGACCACAGTTAGCAATTACCAGTGTTAGATTAATATAACTTACTCCCTAATCTAATGTAATGAGAAGCCACTTCACCTCTGTAGTATTCTTCCCCAAAACCCATAATCCCAGTGTAGTCACAATAAAAACATCAGACAAACCCAAATTGAAGGATACTCTAAAAATTCCTGAACATCATAATCCTCAAAACTTTCAAGGACATTAAAAACAAAAAGTGATTAAAAAAATAGTAATAGTTCTTTAGGCTACATAAATTACACCTTGGTGAAAAAGGAATTAATAATATCTACATCAGAATAAGATTAAATGAGCTAATAAAGAGCTAATAAAGATTATTATTTATCATTTTTAAAGTCTCTATGATAGGCACTAGAGAAATAAAAGACGACTCAGGTTTTCTCCAAGAGTTCCGAAGCTTGTGACAAAGACTAATGCATATTTGCTTAAGTTAGGCAGGCATGCCCTTTATCACTGCCTGTTCTCAATACATGCCTATTAAGTCACTCAGTTTCTTCAAAACAGCAATTCTCAAACAATAGCAATAACAATTTTTCAAAATATTTCAGCTTCAAGAACCCCCGCTGTACTGGAATTGAATCCAGGGCCTGCACACATTCAAAGCAAGTACTCTACTGCTGAGTTATATTTCTACCCCTTTTTACATTTTTGTAAAATTTTCAGACAGGATCTTAGGTTGGACTCAAACTGCCTCTGCTTCCCGAGTAGCTGGGATTATAGGTGTGCCCAATGTAACTGGCCACTTTATACTTTAAAAACTTTTGAGGATTCTATTATGATTTGAACCTTAACTTCCCCCCAAAAGCTGGTGTGTTAAACAGGCTTGATGCCAGGCTGATGGCGTTAACTGGGAAGTGGTGGAAGCTTTAGAAGGTAGAGATGAGTTGGAAAAAGCAGTTCTTTCTTTTTCTCTCTGGCCTTACTGGCCAGCCACAAAACAAGCAGCTCTGCTCCACCATGATGTTGTATCTCACTAAAAGCCCACAGCAACAGGACCATGTGACTAGGGGCTGAAACCTCGGAAACCATGAACCAAAATAAATCTTTCCTCCTTTCAGCTGATTTCCTCAGGTATATGGTCACAATGATGGGAAGCTGACTAAAATATTCCGAAGAGTTTTTGTTAATGAGGGTTACACTTATATTTACTATGAGAAATTAAAGTAAATCTTAAGTATTTAATTTACTTACAATTTTTTAAAAAAACATTATATGTTAACATAAATAATGTTTTTATGAAAAACTAGTTTTTAAAACAAAATAATCTTACATGACTGGCATTTTTTACAAAACTGAAAAAATTTCTTTTGATTTTGAGGACTGAACCCATGAATGCTTTACCCCTGAGCTACATCCCCATTTTTTTTTTTTTCATTTTTTATTTAGAGGCAGAGTCTTGCTAAGTTGCTGAGGCAGGCATTGAATTTTCAATCCATCTGCCTCAGTCTCCAGAGTCACTGGGATTACAGGCATGTGCCAGCTCCTGAAAATCTTTTTAAAAGCCTGGTTTAACCAGAGAAAGGTGGATGAATTATCATATCTACTACCATATTCAATCTGTTGTGATGTGTTGGCTTAGTTGAATTTTATGAAAAAAATCTGGTCTTAACCAGGTATGTAGCTAAAAAGGAAGAAATATTTAAGAGCTTTGGTTGGATAACTATGGGCATTCCTCTCTGATATTACACCAAACCTGAACTTCCTAAAGATTAGTTGTACAGTCTGAAATAGCTATAAACTTTCTGTACTCTGTTACATTAAAGCCACTGAATTCTCTTGTACTTTGAACAGATGTTTTACCAAACATGTATAAAGTTTATGATGTCATGAATTAGTTCTTTGGGAAATATTTCAAATGTTGACACATATCATTACATAATAAAAAATCACATTCATTATTATTATCCACATGTTCCCATTTTTTTGTCATGTTTATTGAGGTGGCATAAGATCCATATTTATTTCATCCTCTACTCTACAGAACATATTTTACATAGGAAAATGTAATTAATAGCAGGGTTTCCATGCTAGGATAGAAAAACCTACTTAATTTCAACATGGTTCAAAGTTTATGTGTGTGCAACATTATATGCCATATTGCTTTTCATGATAATCAGGCTTTTCTGAATTACCCAGAGTGACTAAATAACATTTATATGAGGAGCAACACTAAATTCTAAGCAAATGACTTACACAGCAATTTTCATAACACAACCTTTCTTTATACCCTAATATATTATCCTAAAATTATTTTTCTTTTGCTTAATTTTAATATGCAGTAACTTTGAAATTTTCCTCACAGATTTAGTCTAACAAAACTAAAGAGGAAGTCAAACAAAAAAGAGGAGCCAAGGCATTTTTTATCTGTTTCAGAACTAATTCTCTGGTGACCATACACAATAATGTTAAATTAGCCATGTGTTAAGGAAATCCCAATGAATATGACTCTTAAGCAATATTTGCCTAATCAAAACTCAAATTTAGCATTTAACACGAGTCAGAGATGTCCCTAACAAAATTACTCAATATGATAAATGTGACAGATAGCAACAATTCCAATATTATATAATTATATATCATATAAAATTATATAATAAATTATATAAATGAATAGATCTTAGTAAATATAAGCACAACCCTTGATATAATATAACATTTATCCCATCAGCTTAGCTGAGAATTTTATTTCAGGATTTCTCTAATTTTGTCTCTATGTATTCAGCTGTAGTCAGAGGAATTTAGAAGATGCTTGAACTAGCTGGGCACAGTGGCACATGCCTATAATCCCAGAGGCTCAGAAGGCTGAAACAGGAGGATCACAAGTGCAAAGCCAGCCTTAGCAATGTAGGTGAGGCCCGAAGCAACTAAGCGAGACCCTGTCTCAAAAATTTTTAAAAAGGTGGGGGTGAGTGTAGGCGGGATTGGGGATGTGGCTGGGTTCAATTCCTGGCTCCAAAAAAAAAATTTTTTTTTTATTAAAAAATAACACAGGAGCCCCGCATGGTGGCATGCCTGTAATCCCAGCAGCTCCAGAGGCTGAGGCAGGAGGATCACTAGTTCAGAGCCAGCAGGATCTCTAGTTCAAAGCCAACCTCAGCAAAAGCGAGACCCTAAGCAACTCAGTGAGACCCTGTCTCTAAATAAAATACACAACAGGGCTGGGGATATGGCTCAGTGGCCAAATGCCCCTGAGTTCAATCCCCAGACCCCCAAAAAATAAATAAATAAATAACACATAATATCACTTTCCCTGGCTATATTTTCCCTCAGTAGCTGCCTATAACCTACAGCCTGAGGAGGACCCTAAATGCCTCAACTCTAGCATATAGGGTCATTTAACTACAAATTACTAAGTCAATCTTATTTCAAACCAAAGAACCACACCAGTCCTATGCTTGATGTTCCCCAAATATATGAAAGATTTTCCTGCCTAAATCATTTTTGTGTATATTTCTCCATCCTTTAGATAACCTAATCTTCCAAGGCTCAATAAAAATGACTTCCTGGGTAAGGTCATTTCTGTCTCTCCCTGCTCAAAATGATCCCTCACATCCTCCAAACTTGAGTTACATAGGAAAATAAATTCAGGGTGATTAGAATTCATAAAAGATTAGAATTCATCTGTTCTATCACCCTTATTTTATAATGTGAAAGAACTAACCCACCAAAAAGTACATGGTTTGCCTAAAATCACGCAAAACTAATTGCTGAGATCAAAATTTAAATTTCCCAACAACTCCATCTCACACTCTTTTTTCATGCTTATGCTAATACAGCCTCCTTGAGCATTCTTTGGCAATGAATTACAACTGTGCATCATCAGTGAACGTTTTATGTGTTTTTTCCAGCCCAAGATTTCAAGCAATTCAAAGGCAGAGACCTTGTATAAATTAGACAATGATACTGACTGATTCATGGTACCATGCTCTGTCCCCAAAGGAGATACTATTCTTGTTAATTTATTAAATCTTTTAGAAAACAACTTTTTACTATATAAGATATAAACTAGCCTATAGTAACAAAACCTATCTTCAGAAATATTTGGACTTTTCCCCTCACAGCCGATTTATGACCTTAGTCTTGTTCTTTTCCATAAAGCAGATTCTTGGGGTTTTGTTTGTGCATTACTCCTACTGACAGTGTCAAATGAAAAGTGTCAAGTGAGGTTGTAATAAGGTTCTTTATATTCTTCTTACATCTTATCCAGAAAAAATAATCCATGATAAAATACTTATTCACCTTACACTTTGTTCCACCATTACCAAAAATTTCTTCAAAAAAAAGAGCAAATAAATAGTGCCCTTCTTCCAGTCTGTTCAAACACTTTTTGCTACTTTTCAGTGACAAACAAGTAGGCGAAACAAAAAGTGTGCCCAAAACACACTGTACTCTTCTTAACAGGCCCATTGTTTAACTGTGACACAACTCAAACACAAACAATTCCTCAATTGTCTGCTGAAGGAGGCTAGGGGTAGCTCAATATACAGCAGAAATGAAAAAGTAATGGTGTCTGGAACCAGTCAGTCCAACTTTACTGTCATCCACTCAGATCAAGTACAAGTCATATACGTAGAAAAACATAATTTGAGAAGCACGATTTTGGTTTATATCATGAGTTACAGTTCAAATAAATAACAAACTTTATGAATGTAAGAACATAATCAGACCTCCAACAATCTTTCCAACAAGCTGCCCAAACACCAAAGGCCCTTACTAACGAAGTCTCAAAAATTTCTGAGAACCCAAGCATTAGTGAAAATATCCCCACATCACCTGAAGATGGCAACACACACTCAGAACAGCAGGTCAGAAATCAGAAGGAAAGGAGTGTTTTCATTTGATGACAATAACCATAACATCAGGCCAACTAGTAGCCAGACTAGGAAGAAAAAAGGAAAAGGAAGACACAGAAAACACAATCAGGGGACAGGAAGGAAGGAAGGAAGGAAGGAAGGAAGGGAAACGAAACTTTGTTTCAAACTCAAATAAATGTAGAACTGCATAAAAAACAGAACTGGATAATTTATCAAATCTTTTAAAATACATAGATGGGAGCTAGTAAGAGGTATGATTCCATGGAGATCCAAAGCAAGTTGAAATCAGAAACTAAAATGAGCAAGCAATTTACTAATCAATTTCCTCTCAAGGGATTTTGACTACACCCTGGACACCTTAAGCTTCCATTCTGAACCATCACAGGGGATAGGAGATAAAACCCAGACTCTGCCTAAGTTGAAAAATCTAATAGGAATTCCTCTCATATAGGACTAGGACCTAAAAGGCTTTAATCTTTAGGACAAATCAGAAATAAATCTCCCTAGACAGAAGTGAACAAGAAACCTTAAGCACTAAGTCTGATGATTAAGAGGGAATAAATAAATCTGACAAACCTTAACAAGAAAATGCATTTTGATGATCTCAACTCATTCTAAGAGGTCCAAAAAAAATCTCTGAACAGGTTTTAACTGAATGTGGTTTCATGTTGGTAGCATTCTCAATTAAGTCACAGAAGCATATATAAAGCCTCCCTGGGAGAAATTAACTTCAACACAGGGATCAGTAATACCTGAAGATAAAGTTCTGAGGGAAAGGAGTAGCCCTCAGTGAAAAATCAGAACACAAGCAAGCCAAGCAAGACACTGTGGCTGGGAACTAGCCACACAGACTGATGACAGAGATGATCGGGCAGATGACATACACAAACTTGAAAATAAATGCAGAAAAGAGTGAACATGAAAAACACCATACAAAGCTTTCAGTAAGAAAAAATAACAGTACCAGAAAATTAAAAACTCAACCTTAAAGTAAAAAAGCAGAACACACACAGCACAAAGAGGCACAGTGAACTTGGAGATGTGTCTGAAGAAAGGGCCGAGAAATGTAGCAGAGAGAACCAAAGAGAAAACACAAAAGAGAAGATAAGTAGGTTGGACAGGCTAACCTATGTCTATTTTGAGTTCCAGGCAATGACAGAATGACTGAGGGGCATCCCTGGATAAACTAATAGCTGAGAATTTCCAGAACTG
This sequence comes from Glaucomys volans, assembly GCA_020662805.1. Classification (NCBI taxonomy): domain Eukaryota; kingdom Metazoa; phylum Chordata; class Mammalia; order Rodentia; family Sciuridae; genus Glaucomys; species Glaucomys volans. The sequence goes on from JAJEJO010003260.1 coordinate 207,831, forward strand.
ATAGTGGTCATAAATCCATTAAGTTGAAGAAATGAAATTAAAGAAGGACAAAAAATAATTTACATGTAGACACATTATAGTGAGATAACATCAAAGACAAAGACTTGTTATAGTTATTCAGCCAAAGGAGAAAAAAGACAAACTTCATGAAAATGGCAACTGAACAGTCAGCTTACTTCTTGTTATCAACAATGAAAGCAAGAAAACAGTGGAAGATCTTCTGTACAGTAAGGGAAAAAGAAACCAACACAAACTAGAGATCCAACACAACTACCTTAAGAATGAGGTAAGACAGAAACAAAGAAAAAATTTAACAAGATGGGAATCACTCAACACTCTTTAAATGAAATAATCTGATTTGGAAATCAATACCAAAAAATAACTGGGGGGGAAACCCCTTAAGTTTATATAAATAAAACACCGTCAATTGGGGCTGGGGCTGTGGCTCAGTGTAGTGCACTTGCCTAGCACACGTGAGGCACTGGGTTCAATCCCCAGCACCACATAAAAAAACTAAATAAACAAAATAAAAGTATTGTGTCCATCTGCAATCAAAAATATTTTTAAAAAGAAATAAATAAAAAAATACCGCCAATAAGCTATTAGAACACACTCAGAGTTGAATAAAAATTTTAAAAACAGTATTAACTGTATTAAAGTACAAAAGAAGATTCCCAGAGGCTAGGGAATGAATGAAATGAGGAGTATTATTTAGTGCATACAGAATTTCTAGTTGGGATCATGAAAAGATTCTGAACACGTATTGTGGTGATGGATATACAATACTGTGAATGTACTACATGCCACTAAATTGTACCCCTAAAATAGTTAGAATGGTATAGTTTGTTATATATTATTTCACCATGACCACAACAAAAAACATTATAGGACATGAAGAACTTAAGGATATTTATAGCTCTGAATTCTTACATAAAAATTAATGAGTTAAGTGTCCAGTCTAAGGAATCCGAAAAGAAAAAAAAAAAAAAAAAACCAGAAAAATAAACCCAAAGAAGGTAGGAAGGAAATAATTGAGATAAAAGCAGAAATTGCTGCACAGAAAACTAATATACAACAGAAAAGATCAATAAAATTAAAAGTTGAGTCTTAGACAAAACTAGTAAAATATGTCTGATGAAGTTAATTGAAACAAAGAAAGCACTGATAAACAGTATCAGGAATGAAAAGTGATTCTACTGGCATTCAAGGACCAGAGGTCATTGATGTCAAACATTCTACAATGTACCTGCGACTCCTGAATGTCCCACCATGCAAAATTTATACCTTAAAAAAAGTCACAATTCCCTGAACGTAGTATACGATTGGCATTTTCTTTGTTTTGTTTTGTTTACATTTAAGACTTTTTTGAAAGAAAAAGACTTTTTATGTTTTTAACATACTCAGAATTTTTCAGCTATATAACCTCTATGTAAAGTACAAAGAGTTTATACTTTGTTTTGTTCAAATTTTACCAAGATTATTCACCATTTGGAAAATCATGTCACCAAGAGTACTGTGCTCATTCTGAGTCACCAACACTAGTCCACATGTGTGAGATTACACTGCAGCCAAGTCCACCTATACACACGTATATACATTACTTCACAATGATTTTTTAGTGTGGTTGTGATCAAGTATTTACAAATGGAAATATATATTTGTTTTCCATTTATTTTTTCTATTACAGTTAGGGTATTACATTGATTTTTTTTTCCTCTGAAGTTCCGTAGGGTAGGTTTAATAATCTAGTTTCCATTTAACATGAAAACAATGTAACATAGTGTTTAAGATACAGACCCAGATATCCTATTTCTGGGAATCTATTCCAAAAATACACTGTCAAAAATACAAAAAGACATATGCATTAGGCTATAACTGTAGCATTATCTGTAACAATTAAGGACCAAAATCAATTCAAATGGCCATAATAGTGGACTGCCTGAATTAACTTTATCAAAAACTAAGGTAAAATGAAGCTATAAAACAAATCCTTGGCAACAAAAACAACCCTAATACCAAAAACAATTCCATGAAAGAAAAAAAAAAACAGCAGCAGCAAGAAAAATCACCCCACCCCATGTATTGCCACGTTCACCAGAGCATATTAGATGAATAGAAGACCCAGAAACAAACCCACGTAAGCACAGTTATCTCATACTAGACAAAGGTGCCAAAAACATACGTGGAGAAAAGATAGCCTCTTCAACACATGGTCCTGGCAAAACTGGAAATCCATATGCAATAAAGTGAAATTAAACCCCTATCTCTCACCCTGTACAAAACTCGACTCATCAAGGATCTAGGAATTCGACCTGAGACTCTTCACCAAATAGAAGAAATAGTAGGCTCGAATCTTCTTCATGTTGGCTTAGGATCAGACTTTCTCAACATGACCACCAGAGCGCAAGAAAGAAAAGGAAGAATCAATAAATGGGACGGGTTCAAACTAAAAAGCTTTTTCTCAGCAAAAGAAACAATCAAGAATGTGAAAAGAGAGCCTACAGAGTGGGAAAAAATCTTTTCCACACACACTTAAGACAAAGCACTGATCTCCAAAATTTGTAAAGAACTTACAAAACTGTACACCAAAAATGCAAAGAGCCCAATCAATAAATGGGTTAAGGAACTGGGCAGACACTTCACAGAAGAGAATATACAGGCTATCAACAAATATATGAAAAGTGCTCATCATCTCTAGTAATTAGAGAAATGCAAATTAAAACTACCCTAAGATTTCATCTAACTCCAATTAGAATGGCTATTATCAGGAATACAAGCAATAGTAAGTGTTGGCGTGGATGTGGGGGAAAAAAGGCATACTCGCACATTGCTGGTGGAGTTGCAAACTGGTGCAGCCACTCTGGAAAGCAGTATGGAGATTCCTCAAAAAACTTGGAATGGATCCACCATTTGACCCAGCTATCACACTCCCCGGTTTATACCCAAAGGTCTTAAAATCAGCAAAGTATAGGGATGCGGCCACATCTATGTTCATAGCTGCTCAATTCACAATAGCTAGACTGTGGAACCAACCTAGATGCCCTTCAATTGAAGAATGGATAAAGAAACTGTGGTATATATACATGATGGAATATTACTCAGCCAGGGAAGTGAAGGGAGAGAAGGGGAAGGGGTATGGGGGTAGGAATGAGAGCACAATGAATAAGACATATCCTATGTGCATATATGATTTACATGCCCTGTGTAACTCTACATCATGTACAACCAGATGAATTAGAAGTTATACTTCATTTGTGTGGGATGTGTCAAAATGCACTCTGTCATGTATAACTAATTAAAACAAATAAAAAATTATTAAAAATAAATATATACATGCTTATATTTTTTAAATGGAAGAATGAACCATAGTTTTTCCAGATCTGAGGCATAACTGACAAAAATCATACATACCACAATGTGATACACACTGTACAATGATTATTAACACATCCGTTACCACCCATAACTACCATTGTGTGGAAGTGTGAGTTTAAGACCTATAATATTTTTAATGGTTACTTTAGGGATGGAAGGGAACAAAATGCAGGGCACTAAGATAAAAGTCAGATTTCTCTTAATATATCTTGTTTTTTGTATTAGATATACCTTTTAAACTATATAAAATCTCAAGCATAAGCAGAACAAATATTGCTTGTAATAAGATATCAGAAACTTGATACAACAATCCATTATTCACTAAAAATAATCCTTGTAGTTTTGTTTGCGGACAACACATGAACCTTACTTAGCTTTACAATTAAATGAAACAAGGACCAATATTGAATAGAATTGAATATCAATTAGCAGTGGCTGAAAAGTCTCATGTTCTTCTGCTTTTTTACATGTTCAGAGAATGACATCCACAGTGGAAACTTTCTGATTATATATATTACACATTTAGCAAATACTCATTAACCAAATTATGACACTGCCCCTATTATCATCTATTGTGATGTATCAGATTTCCTCTCCTAAATTCTGAGAGGATAATAAATTTATAGGTCTTTTTAAATTCCTCCAAAGTACCTAGTACAGTATTAAATAGATCATAAAAATTCAAAGTGTTTTTCAAATAATCTTAGTTATTTTAGGCAAATAACTTACTGCCACTATTCAAGTTGTCTATTAAAAGCCAATTCAACTTTTCCTTCATTCAATCACAAAATAATTTGTACTATCTACTGTGGGAAACCATCCTTATCTAGCAGAATGAGATGAGGTTGAGCCTCATGATACATAGGCCTGACTTCACAGAACTGGCAGACACAGAGGTCTGTCCCAGATTGCCGGGAGGTACGCGGTACTGTGGGAGTATGATAGTTTTCCTAAGAAAATGGGTCCCCTAACTCCACCCCATCCTGTTCAACACAGAAGAAGCTCCTCCTGGTCCTTGCCCCCTTTACCTGTGCAATTACAAATAAAAGAGAGTTGGGCTACTAAATGTTGTTAGAGGTCAGAGTTGGTATGGCCTGATGGGTCATGTCCCCTCTCATTTAAAAAGAGTATTGGCTCTTGTGTGTTTATTGATTAGATAAGTTTATGGGTAATTGATTGATTTACAGCCAACACTGTCCTCTGGCAGTTAACCCTTCCCTCATCCACAATCTATTCTTTCACATTGAATGGGATGGGAGATTTCAGGATGTGAAAAGTGCTTTGAAGAATTTTTATCTGAATTTATTATTATATTAATTCTTTTGTCTCCCGTGGCAAATGAGAAAAAACAAATGTCATTAGTTGCAAAGCTAAGTGATAAATTATTAGGATAAATGCAAATTTTTAGGGCAAAGAGGAATACACAAAATTCAACTGAATTTTTGTATACTAAACAGAAAAGGAAATGGAAAAGAAAGATACTATTTATAATATCATATAAAAACATGAATTTTCTAAGACAGAGGTTCCCATTCTTGGTTCATAGTGCACTTCACACACATCTAGTAATTATTTCATAGAGCCTCTAGGCCAAAAAAAAATTCAGATTGTTTCATTTATTTAGCAGTCAGGTTGAAAAACTTATTATTAAAAAAAATACACATAAATTGAAAGAAAATGATTACTTCATTCTCAATCACAAGTATTTCTAAACAGGAAATATGTGCCCAATTGGCACTACAAAACTTTCAAACTTTGGACACAACCCACCCTCATTCCCAGTTCCAAAGATTTTCTTGCTTTCAATCTCAGCAACCACAAAACAAAGATAGACATCAAATATACCACAATCTAATGTTGAAATTATGGTCTATTTAGAGCAAGAAGTCAGACCTATTGTCCAACAGATACTGTTCACTGTTCCCTCTTAAAATTGAAAATACTCCATGGCATCTATAAGCTCAGTGGAGCACCACATAGTACCTTGGCACAGCTTGAGACTGGACCTAGAACATTTATACAAGCGAAAAAATATACTGAAATATCTTAAAGTCCTAAATCAGTGCAGAAATACTAAAGTTTATGAATTTAAAAATTCAAAACAGAATATATACCAAGCTTCCTTCAACTGATCTACAGATTCACTATAATCCTAATCAATTACAAAAAGGTTTTGTGGAGAGAAAAAAAAAGAAAACTGATTCTAAATTTTTATGGAAGACCAAAAGGCCCACAGAATAGCAAAGACAGTCTGGGAGAATAATACAGAATAGCTCACCTTGTTCCAATATGAATTTTTTTTTTAATTAAAAAATTAGATCCTAGCCGGGCATGGTGGCACACACCTATAATCCCAGCGGGTCAGAGGGCTGAGGCAGGAAGATCAAGAGTTCAAAGTCAGCCTCAGCAAAAGTGAGTGCTAAGCAACTCAAGTAAGACCCTGCCTCTAAATGAAATACAAAAAAATAGGGCTTAGGATGTGGCTCAGTGGTCAAGTGCCCCTGAGTTCAATCCCCAGTACCAAAATAATAATAACAGATCCTATACCAGATATCACACTTTCATATATTTTCAGATGATCCCCTTAGTCTCATCTTCGTCTTGTTCAAGCTGCTACTCTAGTAACCAGCTCTACATTTGCAGTGGCCAACTTTCCCACACAAGCACAATATAATAACATCTCACTTTCATGTCTGAACAGCACTGCCATGGTATGTAGCACCCACAACCTACAACCTGGTAGTGCAGAGGAGTTAACTGTGGAGTGAACCTCTGACCAATGGTGATGAAAATAGTCAGATCATTCTCCTTTCTCACCCAGTATTGGATGGCCCTGTGACCTACTTTATATAAGTTCCTGGGGGACAATACAATGGGGCTTGAGCCTTATGCGACATTTTGGCTACTGATTCTTCCCTGTTTCACTCCCCTTTTATCACAGTTCTGCTCCCTGGAAATGTACTTCCTAATAAGGTAAAGATACATAAGCCCTCTGCCCAAACTCTGCATTGTGCGAATCTAGGTAAAGACAGATTGCTATCTTATATCAGACCAAATAAATTTTAGACAAATTAAAGATTTGATATGAAAGTCAAAATTCTAACTCTTAGATGATTATACAGAAGAGTATCTTTATATAGGAAAATATCTCCATGACTAGAAAACCCTGTGAGGGAAAAAACTATTAAATATGAATACATTTTACATGGTAGAACACAAAACTGCAAACCAGGACTGCAACAAAAGTAACTAATAAAAACATATCTTGGATAAAGGATTCCCAGAAGAAGAAAAAGATAAATGATCCATAAATAATGAGTGAATGACAAGAGCAAGCATTTTACAGAAGAGGGCAAATAGTAAACACATACATGAGAATATGCCCAACCTCAGAAATTGTGGTAATAAATTAAGGCCACTAGCAGATAACATTTTATATCTCCCACACTGACAAGCATTAAGAAGTCCCACCAAAATAAAAGTGTTAGCCACTATGTGGCTCAAAGAGTATTTTCTATATTGCATTGCTGGCAGGAGCCAGCTAGAACCCTGACCTTTTTTTTTTTTTTAACATACATATATGGTGTATAACTTCCCATTATTTTGGTTGTACATGATGTGGAGTTACACTAGTCATGTACAGAACCCTGTTTTTAAGAGGGGCAGTCATGTGAAAATTTGGGGGCAAGGAAGAGAAAAACAAAATAAGATTCAAAGATACAAAGTTCCATCAGAAAATATCTTAACGATCACTTGAAAAGCACCAAAATAATGCCTACTATAATCTATTTGACAAATGTTAGAAAATATGTGCAAATAAACTTCATATAATTTAAACACCAAAGACAGAAAGCACCTCAGTGTTCATTTATGAAATTTAGCTCCTCAGCCATTTTTTTCTGTAAACAAAGATACAAAAGTAGCAGCAAGCACCATCACAGAAAGCTTTCCCACCATACCATATCCACTCATTGGCCACATTTTATTAAGTAATTAACACTGGCTATCGCCTCATAGAAAATAGAGCTGAATGCTATTCCTTTCTTTGAGGAAAAATAGTAAGTTACCTTTCATTTTAAAACACCAACTTACTCATCTTACAAGCTCTCTCAAATACTACTTATCCCTTTACTGTCATAACCTGACATAATCTCTACTCCTCTGAGCTCTTACAACACTTAATGCCACTCCCATGCTGATCATTAATCAAAAACTTTTCAATTCCACATCATCCTTTTTGCCCACTCTGAAAATGGACGTGGGCGTGTATCTTTCCTTGGCCAGCAAGCACAATAATAAGCTTTGTCAGAAGAGGGCGCTGGAGACATTTCAGGGAAAAAAAAAAATTTGCTTCCTGGTTCCTATCACCAGACTCCTTGGGGGCATGTGGTACCTCTGGTGTCAGGCTCCAATAGGACAGGGTGGCCAGCAGCACCTTGTTCAGCTAGAACCCTGTTCCAGCAGCCAGCAGTCTCTTTTAACCTACCCCGACTCTTCTTGACCAGTTTTGTAGCACAGATAACTGTGAACAGTTTTCCCTAACACCCCATAGGCAGATGTCCAGTAACTATGGCCAACATGAAACCACTAAACGGCAGAGACTTCTCTGCTATTACAATGACCAACAACCATACACTCTCCCACAAGGTTCACAGCTTAGTACTAGAGGGAGGGAGGGCTTGTCTCTGGGTGCTCTATCTCAGCCCTCATTGTAGTAGCCACTCCTTTTGCTATTCCATGTTCTTTTTATTTCTTACATTCTATTTATTTTTTACTAGCTAATTCCTCATAACCCTGCTACTCCTCTGTTAAAGTCAGTCAATCATTCTTTTCATGTTCAAATCTCTCTTGATTGAACCTAGAATGATACAGTCCCATCCATCAATATGATAGTTACACACTTCCTTTAACTTCGGTCATCTGGTTTTTAACTTTCATTTGTTCCTTCTACAAAATTATTAACTGCCAGGCAAAGCAGAATATACCTGTAACCCTAGCAACTCAAGAGGCTGAGGCAGGAGGATCCAAGTTCAACGCAAGTCTGACAAGTTTTGGTGAGACTGTCTCAAAATGAAATTTAAAAAAAAAAAATTATTAACTGGCAAGGAATACCTTCCATACTTCTCTGCATCTACATACAACATAATGCTTTCAACAAAGAAGCATCAATAAATGTTTAAACTTTTATTCAAATAATGGTGCAAAAATAGCTCATAGACCTTCATTAGTTTAAAGGTGCTATAAACACAAAATGATCCACTTTGTTTCAGAACTTTCACCAGAAAATATAAATAGATTGATGATGCTGAACCTTATAAATGGGGCAGTCTGAGGAGTTTTCTACTTCTGGTGTTTACAATATATGAAGCTTATCTGTAAAACTTACATAACAAATCTGTCAAACAGGTAATATCTATACATAAATATTCATAGCAGCATTGTTCATAATGATAAAGAAAGAAAACAACCCTAATATCCAATAACTGATGAATGAATAAGTGAAATGCAGTGTTATCCACACTGTGGAAATATTACTCAGTTAATAAAAAGAATGAAAGCTGAGCATGGTTGTAATTGTAGTTACTCGGGAGGCTGAGGCAGGAGTATGCCAAAGTCGGAGGTCTACCTGGGCAACTTAGGAAGACTGTCTCAAAATAAAAATTGAAGAGGGTATAGGTCAGTGGTAGAGTGCTTGCCTAACATGCGGGAGGCCCAAGGTTCCATCCCTAGCACTGAAGCAGGGAAACAAAAGGAAGAAGTACTGATTCATGCTAGAAGAAGGATGGCCCTTGGAAACACTGTACTAAGTGAAAGAAACCAGTCACAAAAGAATACATACTGGATATATATGTCCAGAATAGGTAAATTTAAAAGACAAAAACAGATTAAAGCTTGTTAAGGAGAGCAGGGGTGACTGCCCTTGAATTCGAGGTTTCTCTTTGAGGTGAGGAAAATATTCTGAAATTAGTGACAATGACTGGACCAACTTTTGAATATACTTTTAAAAAAATTAACCTTATTGCAAGCACAAGGCCCTGGGTTCAATCCCCAGCACCAAAAAATAAATAAATAAATAAATAAATAAATAAAGGGTGAATTTTATCAGATATGAATCATATCTCAGTTCTGTCTACAGTCATACCACCCTGAATGTGCCCAATCTCCTCTGAATTATATCTCAGTCTTAAAATTTTTAAGGGAGTTTTTAAGGAAAAGCAAGCAAGCACCATGCAGTAGAAAGATATAAAATTAAGAGGGACACAAAGACACAGGTGACAAGTTTGTCTCTGGTGAAGTGGATACTCCAAATAATATGACAGGGCCAGGCACAGTAGTGCACACCTGTAATCCCAGAGACTCCAGAGGCTGAGGCAGGAGGATGGCAAGCTCAAAGCCAGCTTCAGCAAATTAGTGAGACCCTGTCTCAAAATAAAACACAAGGGGCTGGGGATATAGCTCAGTTGGTAGAGTGCTTGCCTTGCATGTATAAGGCCCTGGGTTCAATCCCCAGCACCTCAAAAAAATAAAATAATAATAATAATAATAAATAATATTAATTAAAAAACACAAAAAGGGCTGGGGATGTGGCTCAGTGGTTAAATGGTTCACCCCTGGGTTCAATCTCTAGTGCCAAAAAGAAAAAAAGAAAAGAAAATGACAGGTTCCTAGAACAATTGAAAAAGAGCTTTAAAAATTATTTGAAGAATGGAAGCACCACTGAAATAACCACATGGCTTTTCAATGGGGTTACTTTTGAAGGTGACAAAACTACTTACAATTTTTACTATATTCAAAAACAGAATCACTCTCATGACTTCACAGCTGTGCCTCCTACATTCTATGCTATTACACGTACTATGTGAAAAGGCTGACAAGTCATCATTTTTAAGAAAAAAATGCTATCTGGATTATTTATTTTGCTAGCAAAATTTCTTTTTCTTTTTCCTTTTTATTTTTATTTATTTATTTAGTATGGGATTGCACCCAGGAGCACTCAACCTTTGAGCCACATCTCCAGCCCCACCCCCCCTTTTTTTTGGTACTGGGGATTGAACCCAGGGGTGAACCACTGAGCCACATCCCCATCCCTGTTTATTTTTCATTTTGACAGGGTCTCACTAAGTTGCTTAGGACCTCGCTAAGTTGCTGAGGCTGGTTTTGAACTTGAGATCCTCCTTCCTCAGCCTCCCAAGCCTCTGGGATTACAGGCTTCCATCACTACACCTAGCTATTTCCTTCTATCTTAACATTCATCACAATGAACAAATGTGTCTTCTCTAAGTACAATATAAACTCTGCAAGCACAGATTCAGTGAATTTTCTGGTTAACTGTTCTATTAATACATAGCATTGTGCCAGTCCAGAGTAGGCAATAAGTAATTATTTGTTGAATGAATAAATTGCTGAATTAACAGATTCTATTTGTGAAGGCATATGAATTAAAGGGTTTCTTCTTCTTTAGAGCAGTGAAGGTCCAGGAAAATGAGAAGACATATTTACTATCTTCTTAAAGGTCACTATTCTAGAAAGCTAGGACAGCTAATGGAAACGGGACATTTAATTAATTGTTCTAACAATTGATAAAACGGATCCAGAAACCTCACATTTTAATCATCATATGTTCAAGATGAGACCAGGACATTAAATAGTCTAACCCTCACTGTATAATTTCTAATAAAAGTATCCCTTGGAAGTTATAAGAGATCATATTCCTAACCAGAAGACAGGATTCTAGGTAATAGGAACAGTAAGTATGACCTAGCTTGTGAGACAGTAATGATAATCTTGCATATGGTAGTAAGTAGTAGCAAATGACTAAGCTAAATGGTCCCAGAAAGTTCTAGGTACTGAGCAATCAGGGGCACCTGGAAGCCTGAGGAATGTTGACTTTATTCTTTTTGTTTGTTTGTTTGTTTGTTTTTTGGTACCAGGGATTGAACCCAGAGATACTTAACCACTGAGCCACATCCCCAGCCCATTTTATTTTTTATTTTGAGACAGGGTCTCACTAAGTTACTTAGGGCCTCACTAATTTGCTAAAGAAGATTTGAAATTGTGATCCTCCTGCCTCAGCCTCCTAAGCTGCTGGGCTTACAGGTATGTGCCACTGTGCCCAGTTTGTTTTTATTCTTAAAAGTAGTATGTGAGCATTATAAAAACCTCAAACAGAGATTCCTGTGTTCTTTCCACTTCCATACCAGAATAAGAAAAACTAAACAAAAAGACAAATTTAAGGGAAAATAATTAAAATTCTTAAGTTTTTCCTAATTCATTCATTCAAATATTTCTTTACTGCCTAAAATACGTCAAACACTAAAGATCGAAGATTGAGTCTTAGTTGGGCATTATGGTGCACACCTATAATCCTAGCTACTCCAGAGGCTAAGGCAAGAGGATCCCAAGTTCAAGGCCAGACAGGGCAACTTAGTGAGACCCTGTCTCAAAATAAAATTTAAAAATATAAAAAGAAAGAAAGGAAATAAAGGGTTGGGAATGTAGCTCAGGAATACCACGCATAACGTCCTAGGTTCAATGCCTCACACTGCAAAATAAAATAAAAAGAGTTATTCTTGGTTTTGAGGTCAGTCAGTGGGAAAATAGTAACATATAACAGCAATGAAGTAAAAGCTGACAGGAACCAAAAAAATGCAATGGAAAAAAAAAAACAGAGGGCTGCGGATGGCTCAGTGGTAGAGCACTTGCCTAGCATGCCTGAGGCCCTGGGTTCAATCCACAATACAAAAAAAAAAAAAGAAAGAAATAGATAAGTAATTGGACAAAGAAATCAGATTGGTGTTTGAAAGATGGGAAGGAATTTGTGAGGCAAAAAAGGTCTCTGTATACACAGGAAACACAAGTGTAAAGAAATTTTGTAATTCAAATGTGATCCTTATTTTTTCCTTTTTCCCCTTGACCTCTGCCCAATCACCACCCTAAAAAAGTGAAACATAACCAAGTATGAAGAAAGTAAACTGGTGAGGCTCAGAAAATGCTTTAATACTATCTGTACAGTAGAGAATGGGGAGAGAACAAGCAATAACAACAAAGAAAGATAGTGTTAAACACTATGAAGTTTAGCTTGTCTAAGTTTAGCCACAAACTCCAAATGGCAATTCAAAATGGAAAAATGGGCCAGGTGTGGTGGTGCATGCCTATGATCCCAGCAACTCTGGAGGCTGAAACAAGAGAATCACAAATTCAAGGCCAGCCTCAGCAACTTAGCAAGGCCCCAATATGCAACTTAGTGAGACCCTGTCTCAAAATTTTCAAAAAGGGCTAGGATGCAGGTCAGTGATAAAGAGTACCCTGGGTTAAATCTCCAATACAAACAAACAAAAAAATCAGAAAATATGGGTGGGGGCATAAGAGGGCAATAAATTTATGACGTGCTCAACTTCACTGATTATCAAAGACATACAAATTGGGGCAAGGTAACTTTTCCCTGTCAAAGTGATAATTTTCAATCTCAGGTAAAATCTTTTAGTAAAGATGAAGGTCAAGACTGATTTGATTACGTAAGTGGTACTCTAACTGGAAAAGGGCTGGAGGTGTAGTTCAGTGGAAGAGCATATGCTTACACGTGCAAGAAAAGAAAGGAACACACTTATTCTAGTAAATGATATTATCAAATTAAAATCATTCATGTAAGTCTGCCCCAGATTTCAATGAACACAATTTATATCAGACTTCTGAGTATTCCCACTAACTATAAAGTCACTAAATCTTAACTGAAAGAGACTCATAACCCAGCCAGGTTCTGCCTCATAAAATGAAGTTCAACCCTCTGACTAAAATAAGGTATGAAGATACCTTGCCCCTCTGCACTGGCCATTCCTTTATGTAGGGACTCAATGTCAGCTTCAAAGAAACAAAATAGTCCCCCACTGCTATGCAGAGGCAGTTTTTGTGGCAGCCAGAATCCCTTATCTTCTCTGATTTTTTCTACATACATTAGAAGAGCATGCAAGTTCCAGAAAACAAACGGAAAGTATCTATGCGTTTGTGGGTATATAAGGTTCAGGCAGAGCTACGTAAGAGCAGAAACCTGGACTGACAAGACACATCACTTCCTGAGAGGTGTAGTCAAAAACGTAAAGTTGTACAGTTTTAATTCTGTCCTTACACTGGCCAGAACCAGAAAGAACCCTCAAAGAAGCTCATTCTAGAAACCAAAGATTTTCACATACTATGTCAGTTTGGAGTTACACAGATAGATATAGTTCATAAAATCCCATTACCCAAACCCAGAGCTGCATATTAGATGAAAGACCATTATCCATTGGAAATCAGGCCACGAGTTGCACTTTTAACCCTCAATAAGACACTAGCAAAGGTTTCATCCAGAACCACAGTCAACTGCAGAGGCAAAGAGATTCCACACACATATCTAGCAAATACACATCGGATAAAACAGTTATTATTCAGTGATGAATAGTCAGAAAAAAAATCAACAATGATTGACAAAAAATAAAATAGCACAAGGAAGAGGAAAGATTACCCTTCACACAGAAGTAGGGCCTGATTTAAAAGGTAAATTACATCAGGACACAGAACTAACTTCCCAACATTAAGCAAACTTCATAAAACAGGTGTATATGGAGATAAAAGACCAAGATGAAATGAGAGCAATTTAAGAAGAAAAAGGACCATGTGCATACACCTATAATCCCAGCTACCAGGGAGGATGAAGCAGAAGGAAATTTCAGGCCAGCCTCCAGAGGGCAAAACATGAGGAAGAAGGGGAAGGAAAAGGAGTGACTAAATTTTAAAAGGATGTAAAAAAGTTAAAACCGCAATAGCAGAAATAAAGCTAATATTGAAGATAAAAAAGGAAAATCAAAGTCAACAATAAGGACAAACATTTGAGCAGCTCACAAAGAGGACAGAAATGGTGAGCCAACTTAACGTTTTCAAGGAAGAAAAAAACAAATGAAACAAAAGTAACAACCAAAGGTATTTCTGGAAATGAAAAAAAAAACAAGTATGTCAATGGGGAGAAACTAGTATTTGAGGCAACAATAATGAACATTTACAAGACATGATCTGTTGAAATACTTCAATAAAAAAGAAAAAGGAAAATTCCTACCACCATTCTGGCACAGGAAAAATGGTGGATGGGGTGAGGGGCAGTCTGAAACAAATGATTAATGCAAGATGACACAGAACGATATCAACAGAATTTCTGAGGAAGTCAGTGACTTGATAATTTTATACATGGCTTCCAAGTACTCCTACTAAAAATATTAGTTGAAAATGTACTACCTACAAATTCATCACAGTGAATCCCACCATCATGTACATCCATAAGACTGGGGACCTAATTAGAGTAAGATATATTTCATGTATGTATAATTTTATCAAAATGGACTCTGCTGTCATGTATAACTAAAAAGAACCAATTTGTAAAAATGCATGATAGCCGACATACATGATGAAATCAATTTAAATGTGAAACCAAGAAAACTGGCAATCCACCTAAATAAAGTTTAAAAAATGTATTAGCACTGAATGTAATTATCTAGACAAAAGTCCTGAAAGAAGATGAAGTTAAAAATACTAAGTACAAAAAATATTTCAACAATATCCTGGGTCCCAAGCTCACTCTGGAAGGCCAAAGGGGATAAAAGTGAGGGTGGGCAAAGAGAAAAAACTAGTCTTCAGATACAGAAAGTCAAAATAATTTTCTTTTTCAGACTGACAAATCAGAAATGTTTAAATTTTTTTCAATTTAGAACAAGATTTGAATTCACTTAAACTAGTATACTTTAAAAACAGAATGTACACATTCCAAATATATAAAAGCAAACCAAGCATAACTCACAAAGTTATGTAAACAGAACAAAGTTATGTAAAGTTATGAAAACAAGAAAACACTAACAGATCAACAGATGAAAAAATGTGGCATATACACACAATGGAATATTACTCAGTCTCAAAAAGGAATTAAGTACTAAAATATACTATGACATAGATGAGCCCTGGAAACATGCTACTCAAAATAAACCAGACAAAAAGGGACAATTAATGTATGATTCCACTTTTATGAAATATTGGGAAAAGGCAAATTCATAAATACAGAAAATAGATTAGAGGTAGGCTACTAGAAACTGGGGGTGGGAAGAAATGGGCGGTGTTTAGTAAGTACAAAGTTTCCGTTGAGGAAGATGAAAAAATTCTGGAGATGAATGATGGTGACGGCTGCATGACAGTGTAAAGATACTTCATGCAAAAGACTTGAAAATGGCAAAGATGATAATTTTATTACATATATTAAACATATTTTTAAAAACAAAGCAGCAGCAATAATAATAAAACATTAAACATATCAGAAAGCAAGCAATCATTATGACAAAAAGCATGAATGTTTTAAGCATCCATTTTAGACTAAAACAAAGATAGACAACAGGTAATTTAAAAAGAGACACAACAAAAACAAAATTGCAAGGAAAGATAAACTTCAGTAGTGTGCTGAACCAAGGAAGTACAGACAGGAACTTAAGATAAACTATAAAATGCAAAAATATTAAACAGAACATTTTTTATTGATAAAGTATAATCCTAACAAAGACCTTTTACTCAGGAGCACTTGACCACTGAGCCACATCCCCAGCCCTATTTTGTATTTTATTTAGGTACAGGGTCTGAGTTGCTTAGTGCCTCGCTTTTGCTGAGGCTAGCTTTGAACTCATGAGCCTGAGCTTCCCAAGCTGCTGGGATTATAAGCATGGGCCACCAGGCCCAGCCAAAAATCTTAGGCAGCATAGAACTTATAACTTTACCAAATAATACTGCATCAAAATATATGAAAAAAAAAAAGTCAGAATCAAGAGAACAAGAAGATAAGCCACAGATGGGAGAAAAAAATACTCACAAAAAAGTTATCTGACATAAAGAACTATTTCCCAAATTTACAAAGAACTCTTAAAACTCAGGAATAGGAAAATGAACAACTCAATTTAAAAAATGGGCAAAAGACCTGATAACTCAACAAAGATGATATACACAGCTGGTGCAGTGGTGCACGCCTATAATCCCAGCAATTTGGGAGGCTGAGGCAGGAGGATCATGAGTTTAAAACCAGTCTCAGCAACTTAGCAAGACTCTGCCTCCCAATGAAAATAAATAAAAGGGGCTTGGGATATAGCTTAGTGATAAAGAGCCCCTAGGTTCAATCCCCAGTACAAAAAAAAAAAGATGATATACAGATGGCAAAGCATATGAAAAGATGTTCAACATCATAAAGCACTGGGGAACTGAAAATTTAAGAAACAATGAGTTATTACTACACATCCATTTGAATGGCTAAAATCTAAAACACTGGTAACACAATATGCTGGCAAGAAGGGGGGGAAAAGGAACTCTTATTCATTGCTGGTGGGAATGCAAAATGGTATAGCTACTTCGGATTTCTTACAAAACTAAAAGTATTCTTACTATACAATCCAGTATTGATATTCCTTCATATTTACCCAAATCAGTTGAAAATTTATGTCCACACAAAAACCTACATGCAAGAACCTGAGCAAACATTACTTCAAAGAAGATATACAAATGGCAATAGGTACATGAAAAGATGTTGAATGCCACTAATCATTAGGGAACTGCAAATCAAAACTACCATGAGACACCATATACCCATCAGGATAGCTACTATTTAAAATTGGGGGGGGGGGGGGGGGTAAAAAGTGTAGCAAGGCTACAGAGAAAATGGAACCCTCCTGTGCTGTTGGTAGAAATGTAAAACAGCACAGCCACTGTGGAAAACAATTTGGTGGTTCCTCGAAAAATATTAAAAATAGAATTATCATACGACCAAGCAATTCCACTTCTGGAAAACAGGGTCTCAAAGAGATATCTGTACTTCTATGCTCACAGCAGCATTATTAACAACAGCTAAAATGTAGAAGCAACCCAAGTTTCCACTGATGGATAAATGAATAAGTAAAATATGATATATACATACAGTATTATTCAGCCTTGGGAAAAGGAATGGTTTTGAAACAGGCTATAAGGTGAATGAAGGTGGAAGACATCATATTATGTGAAATAAGCCAGTCACAAAAAGACAAATACTGGATGATTCTAGCTGTATGAGTAGTCAAAATCATAAAGACAGGAAGTAGAATGGGATATAGTTCAGTTTTACAACATGACAAGTTATGGAGAGATGAATGGTGGTGACACCATTATTATGAACATATTTAATACTACTGCACTATACACTAAAAAATGATTAAGATGGTAAATGTCTTAAGTGTATTTTATACCATACTGAAAAAACTGAAGGGAAAAAACCCATGGACATGGATATTTTATAGCAGTCTCATTCCTAATTGCCCAACTTGGAAGCAACCAAGATGCCTTCAATAAGTGCATGGATAAACAGACTGTGGTAAACCCAGGCAATGGAATATTATTCAGTGCTAAAAAGAAATGAGCTATCAAGTCATAAAAAGACATAGAGAAACTTTGCATATTGCAAAGAAACAAAGTTGAAAAGTACATAGTATGTGATTCCAACTACATGGCATTCTGGAAAAGGAAAAACAATAGAAACAGTAAAATGATCTGTGGTTGCCAAGGATTGGGGGAAAGGAGAGATGAACAGGCAGAGACAGAATTTTGAGGCAGGAAAATTATTCTGTATGATACTATAAGGATGAACAAATGTCATTATACATTTGCCAAAACCCACAGAATGCACAACACAGAGAGTGAACCCTAATGTAAGACTATGGACTTTGGATGATAATAACATGTCAATGTTGATTCATCAATAACACCAAAGAACCTCTCTGGTACATGATGCTAATGTTGAGGAGGTTTGAGGAAGTGGTTAGTGGGGAGCATGAGATGTATGGGACTCCGGACTTGCTGCTCAGTTTTGCTGTGAACCTAAAACTGCTGCTATATATAACAAAGCCTATTGGTTAAAATATACCAAGAATTTTAAAAATTAGAAATAAAAGAAATTCAATAAACACATACTTATTGCATATCTATTTGTGTGAAGCCTTTGCAGAATAAGACAATACCAAAGAAATAAAGAAAACAAGCAAGGAATAACAACAAAAAATAAAATAAAAACTGGAACTATCAGCTATCTAGAATGTACTGAATAGAACATCATTTATGTAAAAGTACATAGCACAGCCAAAGCTGTACTCAGAGGCAAATTAAAAGCTTTTATTTTTAAAAGGGGAAAAAAAAAAGGAACTGGAAATTCATTAGGTTAGAAAAAATATAACAAAAAGAAAAGAACAAGAGTAAAATTAAGAGAAAAGTAGAATTCTGGAATTAAATAAAAATAATGAGGGCTGAGGTTGTAGCTCAGTGGTAGAGCACTTGCCTAGCATGTGGGAGGCACTGGGTTCAATCCTCAGCACCACATAAAAGTAAATTTAAATAAAAAAGGTACTGTGTCCATCTACAACTAAGAAAAAAAAAATTTTAATGAAATCACTAATAAAGTATCTCAATGACAAGAAAATATTACAAAAACTTATATAATAATAAATGTGAAAATCTAAAAAAGCTGACCAGGGAAAATTAAAATTATCAATAATAACTCATAAATAAGTAGTGACTCCTAAGTAAATAATACAAGTAATTATAGAAGTTACCCTATGGCTTGCCAATGTCTACCCCCTATTCCTGGGGATTAAACTCAAGGTGCTCCATCACCAATGTTTTTTTGGTTTTTTTTTTTTTTTTTAAATTTGAAACAGGGTCTTGCTAAATTGCCCAAGCAGGCCTCAAACTTGTGATTCTCCTGCCTCAGTCCCACAAATTGCTGGGATTACAAGTGAGGGCCACCATGCCCACCTTTTGCCTACTCTTAATAAAACTAAATTTGTATAAGATTCTCTTCCATCCTTTTAATAAATTCTTTATACATAACTAATATGAGTAGAATTTTGGCTCCTCACAATCTATGCCCTAGGTGAGACCTATAACAGAAATTTTCACTATTAAATACTACTATCAATAGTTAAAAAGAAGCCAGACATGGTGGCACACACCTGCAATCCCAGCAACTGGGGAGGCTAAAGTGATAGAATCTAAATTTCAAGGCCATCCTGGACAACTTAGCAAGACCTTTTTCAAAATAAAAAAGGACAGGAATATTGCTCAGTAGTAAATCACCCCTAAATTCAATCCCCAGTACCAGGAAAAAAAAAAAAAAAGCTAAAACTATCACCTAAATATTTTAAAATAAGCCAGGCATGGTGGCACACGCCTGTAACCCAAGCAACTTGGGAGGCTGAGTCAGGAGGATCACCAGTTCAAAGCGAGTCTCAGCAACTTAGTGAGGCCCTAAGCAACTCAGTGAGACCCTGTCTCTAAATAAAATACAAAATAGGGCTGGGGATGTGGCTCAGTGGACGAGTGTCCCTGAGTTCAATCCCTGGTTCCAATAAAAAAAAAAAAAAATTTTTAAAACATTTGATAAAACTCTGAAGCCATTTTTATCTTCTGTAAAGTAAGAACAGAATAAGACAGAATCTCTCTAAAACCAACAGGTGCCATCATCCTTAATTGTAAAATTGTGAGAGGTAGTATCTCAAAACAATTATCACCTCTCTTATTTAATAGTCTTAAGAGTTTCAGGCTAATGTAATACAGGCCTAAAATAAATACTGTTACTATTGAAAAGGAGAATAAAGTTACTATAATTTTCAAATAAAACAAAAAAGCCCCAGAAAACAAGAGTAAAGAGATTTTACTGAAAACCAGAAAGGTACTAAAACTAAGTGTGAACAGGGAAATATAGTTACTTCTTTGAGTCTATTACAAATAATAGAAATAAACCCACAATAACAACCAAAAAAAAAAAATCAGCCATTACTTCAAAATGCAAGTTAAACTGTATTTTTGTTTACCTCATATTTTACCCGCAAATTTTAACAATTTTATTAAGAATGACAGTTGTGGGCTGGTGATGTGGCTCACTGGTAGAATATATATTTGCCTGGCGTTTGTAAGGCCCTAGATTTAATCTTTAGCACCACAATAAAAAAGAAAAAAAAATCAGTTGTTTCAATGAAGATAGAAATAAAGAGATTCACACTGCAAGTGGTGATACACAAACATTTTCTGAAGGGTTAAGACTTTTAAAAGTTTATATCCTTTGAGTAGTTCTTCTAGGACATCTATAGTAATAATCAGAGATAAATTTGTCTGTAGAAGCATACTCACTATAACATTATAAATATAAAAAGCTAGTTATAAAACAATATAAAAAATAAATTATTAAAAAGATTTACATATACAGCAATAGGAAAATATTCAAATTAAGGTACAACCCCACAATGGGATATTAGGAAAAAAAAATAATAATTTTAAACTATTGTTTAAAGGAGAACAAAGTGAAACATTCAAGATCTACTGTTAAGTAAAAAAGAAAGTAAATTATTCAAAATAATTCCAATTTTATAAAAACAAACTACATACACACTTATATATATAAGGGAAAAAACCACCAGCAAGAAACACACCAAAGTATCAACAGTAGTTACCCACAGGTAATGTAAGAAGTAATTTTGTAAAACCTTATTTTTTCCAAATATTTAATAAGAAGAGTACAAAGTTTAGAAATAATACTTAGGGATACTCTATCAAAAATTTGGCTGTGATTTCCACTATTACATGTGCCAATATAACTCCTAATTCTTTTGTAATTTACTCTTTAGAACACCTAAGATTTTGTCTAAATGTTTTACCCATCTCTTGTTGCTTGTTTTAATTATAGAAAAATTTTGCTCATTCATAACTTTAAAAATTAATCATCTCAGAACTTATTGGAATAGGAATTTTTTAAAGTTAAGATTACACTTTAGGGCTGGGGTTGTGACTCAGTGGTAGAGCACTCCCCTAGCACTCCTGAGGCCCTGGGTTCAATCCTCAGCCCCACATAAAAAAAAAAATAAAGGTACTGTGTCCACCTACAACTAAAAAAATATTTTTTTTAAAATGCCCCAAATGGAAAAATAACTCTCATTTCCAGAAAGTAACTCATGCTTTCAGTACACAGCACATAAAGATAATGTGTTAAAACATTAAGACAATATACAATATCTAACTCATGATGACATCAGGGAAAATTCTCAAAGAAAGCTACACACAAAAGGTGAGGATGAATTAGGTAGATGAGAAGCAGAGGTCAAAGAGGGGCCTTTTCCTTTCTTTGCAAATGTGATGCTTACAATAAAAAATACAGATTTCCTTCTCCAATCCCTAGAATAATGCTAATTTTTACACCATCCTCAAACTCCTAAAATACTTTTAAACCTGTATTTTATTTCCACAACAAACTTTGTCAAGCTCTTTTACCCCTACCATGAACAACAACATAATAGAAGGATTAAGATTCAAACAATTACTGCGGGCATGATGGCACAGGCACATAATCCCTGCAACTCTGGAGGCTGAGGCAGAAAGATTTAAAATTCAAGGCCAGTCTTAGCAACTTAGAGTGGGGATGTTCCTCAGAGATAAGAACCTCTGGGCTCAATCCCCAGTACCAAAAAACAAAAAAACAAAAAAAAAAAACAAGAACAATTATTAAAAAGTACTATAATATAGAAGAATGTGCTTTATAAAGGTGATAAAGGTGGATGGGGAAGAATTTTTTGTTTGCAGTGCTGATGATGGAATCCAGGGCCTTGAGCATGCTAGGCAAGTGCTGCTACGATGCTAAATTACACACCCAGCCCAGACAATATTCTTAATAAAGGATTAATAGCAACTGTGTGTAAAGAACTACAATTCAATAAGGAAATATGAATAAGGAAGTATAGATTGGTAAAGTCTTTTTTGGAAGACAATTTACAACCTATCAAATCTTAAAATGCACATTTAAAAAATTCTCAGGTGGACACTGTGGCCCACACCTGTAATCCCAGCAGCTATGGAGGCTAAGGCAGGAGGATCAAGTTCAAAGGCAGCCTCAGCAACAGCAAGGCACTAAGCAACTCAATGAGACTGTATTGAAATAAATATAAAATAAGGCTGGGGATGTGGCTCAGTGGGTGAGTGCCCCTGAGTTCAATCCCTGGTACCCCACCTCAAAAAAATTCTCTTATGGAAATGCTTACACATATGTGTATGCACAAAGATATGAAGAAGTTCATGAAAGCTCTAGTTTTAGTTGTTCAAAATTAGAACAAACATAAATGATTATGAATAATTAAAGTACTACCAGATGCTGGGGTGGTGGCACACACTTGTTAATTCCAGCTACTTGGGAAGCTGAGGCAGTAGTATTGCAAGTTCTAAGCCAACTTGGAAATTTAGTGAGATCCTGTCTCAAATTCTTTAAAAATAACAAAAAGGGTTGAGGATATAGCTCAGTGGTAAAATGTCCCTGGGATCAACTGCCCTAGTACTGCAAATAAATTAATTAATTAAATACTTCCATATAATGCAACATCTATTTCCTGACTGTTAAAAACAAAAAGATGAAGTGCAACTATATATATTAATATGAAAAACAATACATAATGATCAGGCTTTTAAATTTTAAAACCAACGTAAAAAAATACAATATACAACACCAATGCTTAAATAATACTGTTAATAGTGGGAACAGCACTAGAAAGGAACAGGAATAATTTTAACTGTGTAAATAATCAACTTGTTTGAACCTTTCATAATAAGCATGTACTACTTTTGAATTTATTTTAAAAATAAGAGAAAAATACACAATTCTAGTCTGTCATTATGGTTATCTCTGACAGTTGAGACTAAGATGATTTTGTCTATTGTTTTCACCACTTTCCAACTTTTTCATGAGAAATATGCCTACTTTTACATTAGAGAAACTAGTTTTCAAAAAACTTGTATTTTGTTTCAAAAGTTAAACTATTTCAATTTTTTCTCATGTAAAATTAATTTTATTCTCCTGAAAAATAATTTTTAAATTTAATAAGGACTGCTGGGTCCAGTGGTGCACAACTTAATCCCAGCAACTCAGGAGGCTGACGCAGGAGGATCATGAGTTCAAAGCCAGACTCAGCAATTTAGTGAATTCCTAAGCAACTCAGCAAGACCCTGTCTCTAAATAAAACATATTTAAAAGGGCTAGAGATATGGTTCAGTGGTTAAGAGCCTCTGGGTTCAATCTCTGGTACCAACAAAAAAAAATTAATTCTGACCTTAGAAACTTGGTTCTGTGATCTCAGCCTCCTTCAGAAAGCAGTTTTACATTTAAGTTTAGGAATATAGTATTTGCTGTAGGACACTGCATTTAAAAATTGGACTATAAGCTAACATTAAGCACTGCAATTGCTAAATATTGTCTAAATTGATATAAACAGCTATGAAACTGGAATTATACTGTTACAATATCATCTCTATATTATAAATGAGAAAACTAAGTTTTGAAAAGAAATGTATTTATTGGTCAAGAAGAGGAGCCACAGTTCAAACTCAGGGAAGAAAACTATCAGTATTTGAGGCAATGGGGGCTATTTTCCCCCTGCCTACTTATGGAAACGAAAAGAGATACAAGGAAGAATTCCTAAGCACAAATTCCACTTAATACCTTCCCTCTGACTAATCTGTAATTAGTTAACCCTCTAACTGGAAGGGGTTTTGACAACAAAATGATCAAATCCCTTTAAATTCTTGAACATGGCCCCCTTTTAATCAAAAACAGAAAATTCAGAAAGGCAAAAGAAATGTATACATGAACACCATTATTGTAATAACCAATACTGATAGATTAAAGACAGGAAAAACTTATCAGTAATTATTTTATCCTTGCCTACTTATACAAGTTCTCTCATTTTTTAAAAAAGTAAATTGAAAGTTTATTCTCAGCTACCAGAACAAGTTCTAAGTTCCCTCTTTTAAAACATATAATTAAAAAGAAATACAAACTAAACTATTAGCCATGTCTACATGGAAACCTATCTATCATGAAGATCAAAGAACCACAGGAACCCCTATTCATTTGTTTAGTAGCTGTATACCAAGTATAAACTTAACAGTTACTTTATGAGTTTGGATTGGCAGCACTGGCATTAAGTGTCACCAAGGTCAGAAGAAAAACTCTCTGAATGATGGTAAACCTGGAATCAATGCTCTAAGGGAAGTGAAATACCCAGGAAGTCTTAATACAAATTATCTGCTTGTGGGCTGGAGAGTAGGGTGAGGTATACCGGTAGTTTCAGTGCACCAGAAGCTGAGGCAGCAGGATGGCTTCAGCCCAGGAGTTAAGAGGCCAGTCTGAGCAATATAGACATCATCTCAAAACAAACTCAAAACAGTTTATAGAAATAAGTGGCAGAGAAGGTGACATCAAGAGAATGAGTTTCATACTGCTACATTTCTACACCTCAATCCCTCAGACCTACAAGGCAACCTGGAAAGTATAACTGACCATTCGGTATAAATCAAGACAGTATTGAAGCTGGTATTAAGCTATTTTTCCACAGCCTGTTGGGAGAAAAATGTAACAGTGGACTATTTAGTGGAAACAAAACACTGAATTTAGGTCAACCTCTTTCACCAAAATCTGAAAGTTAGACTAAGACCTACATATACTCTAGGCCAAGGTGAGGTACAGTTGCCATAATGTAAGTAAGTGTTCTTAGTTAATTGATTAGCTAGCTAGAAAGACTTAAAAGCAGGATGAAAGATTAAGAGTTGCCTTAAACCAACATTCCTGACAACATGAAAAAGGCTTTCACTTATGAAGGAAGGGGAGAGGTACATACAGATGATCATGAAATGCTTTTACATAGCCCTAGAGCTTCTGGCAAAGTTGACAAGTTTCAACCTGCTTTAAAAATTACTGTTCACCGCCTTCATCCCAATCTAACTTATTTAATGTTATTCTTTTGGACAACCCTACAAAAGCAAAACCCCCAGAGCAAATTCTTGTACATTTCAATATCCTGCCTACTTATAAGAGCGGAAGAGTCAACACAGCAGGGGAAAAAACGTGACGTGCACAATCTTGATCCAAAATACAGTTCGTCGTAGTTTAATTTTAGGCCATTTTGATTGTCTTTTTACCAAAAAAAAAAAAAAAAAACTACAGATCACTTGCACCGAGATTATATTAATGGGAGTTGGTTATTTATCAAAGGGGCAACAAATCATGCTCACACTACTCAGAGTTATTCCCATTACAGGTAAGATACAAGGATGGGGACAACCTTAAACCAACTGATAATGGCAATTACTCTACACACTTCAGTTATTCGGCGACTATATCTTTAAAGAATCAGTCAAAAGGTTGAGTACACCCAGGAATTTGTAACAACGTCTTATGCATGCACGCGCGTGTGTTTCAAAGAAAGCCAAACATGGTGAAAAGCCAATCTCGACTTCACCTAAATTACCTAAAGAAGCAAATATTCACCTCCTGGCTGAAGATCAAACAAGCACTGTGAGAAGATCCGAAAGTTCTGTTCTTAAACGGAGGCCCTCAACTCCCGGGTAAACTGTTTCTACTAATGTGGACTAGGAGAAGAGCTTATAGTTCAGAAGAGTTAAGAACCGGAACAATAATCCCAGCAGTGAAACTGCAGCGAACAGAGATAGCAAGGAGGAGCTGAGATTAAGGGGGAAAAAAACAAGGAACAAACCCCGAGAGGTCCCGACCAGCAATAGTAAACCAAGAAAAGGGAGAGGGTGAAACGCGAGGGAAGGCAAGACTGAGGGCAGAGCCCATGGCGCGGCACGATCAGAACAGGGCTGGGTCCAGGAAGAGCGAGCCCTGGCAGCCCAGCAAGCTTCCCATTTCGGGCTAAAGCCGAGAAGAAAACAGCCCCAGGGAGTAGACAATGAGCCACCGCCCCAGGAGCCGCGGCCCCCAGCTCGCAGGTGGCGACTTCCCGGACCTCGCAGGGCAGGTCTATAGTCCCAGGCCGCTCCCATCAGCCAGGCCGCGAAGAAGGAAGGGAAGAGGGCGACGGCCCCGCGTCCCGGACAAGCGGGCCTGTCTGCACACTTACCCAGGGGAGGAAAGGTCCCCGCCCCGGCGAGGCGTCTGGGTCCGGGCTCCCGGAGAGCTGCGGGGCTGTTCCGGGCGAGCGCGCGGTGTTAGGAGGGGAAAGCAGGACAGGGCAGCGCGGCGGGGCGGGAAGAGGAGCCGCGCCGGAGCGCAGCTGCTGGTAAGCTTGGCCCGGCTGCGACCGAGCCCGGCGGCGCCAGGGAGGGGAGGGTGGAAGCCTTCGGCAATGGCGACGGCCCGGGCCGGAGGGGAAGCGGAACAACCGCCGCCGCTGCGCGTGGCCACAACCCTCGGGGAGGGCGACGGCAAAGAGCGGGGGGCGGAGCCAGAGCTCTGCCCCTCCCCGACCGCAGCCTTGGCTCCCGGGGGCGGAGTCATGCGCAACCTCCCGATGGGCGGGCTCGCGCAGGGACCTTGGGAGTTGTAGTTTAGTTATGGTTACAGCTTCTCCCCAACCCATCTTTTTTGGGTGGGTGGAGGGGAGATGGTCTTTGTAACGAGAGGGACAGCCAGTCCCTCATTTAATTCAGCGTTGTGCACTGTCTCCAGGTTTTGCATACTGATGATGCTATCAGAGCTACCAGAGGATTGCTGATACACAAATTTGATCCAGGACATTTGTTTCTCGGAATTCATCCATTCTCCATTTTGCTTTTTTTTTTTTTCCACCCTACAAACTCTTACTGTATTGTGCTGCTGATTTAAGCCTGCCTCTTTGCAAATGACGGTTTTCTTTATTTTATCCACAAGAGTCCATGAATGTATTCATGTATTGTACAATCATTTCAGTGTCTAATATGTATAGAACACCATTAGTCATTAGGGCTAGAGGTGAATAGGATTCACCTTGTCTTTGTGAAACTTATAAATATGAAAAGAATAAAGTACTAATATCTGGTATGAGGAAAAAACGGAGAAAGATCACTTTGGATAGAGTGGCCAAAGAATCCCTCTTTACAGGGATGAGAAGCATCCAGGGGAAAACATTACAGGCAGGAGGAAGAGAAAAGAGGTTTCCCATGGTCAGTTAAGAAAGCCTGTGTAGCCGGTGTGGTGGTGCATGCTGTAATCCCAAAGGTTCAGGAGGCTGAGGCAGGAGGATCCCAAGTTTAAGGCCAGCCTCAGCAACTTGTCCAGGTCCTAGGCAACTTAGCAAGACCCAGTCTCAAAATTAAAAATTTAATAAAGGCTCAGTGGTTAAGTGCCACAATGTTAAATCCCCAGTACAAAAGAAACAAAAAACAAAGAACGAAACTTGAATGCCATGGTAAGAAGTCTGCACTCTATTCCAAAAAACCATTAAAAGGTTTTAAGTAGAACAGTGATATTATCAGACTTATACTTTAAGATCACTAGACTGCTATGTGAAGAACAGTATAAGGATGCAAGAGGAGAAGGGAAGTCAATGAGGGAGAGGTAATCATGATGGACACAAGGCAGAAAGCAATGGAAGAGAAGAGAGGTAATCTCAGGATGCAGAGCAAAAAACTCAATTGTTATGATGGGAATAGGAGAGAAGGAATCAAGAAGCAACATGGCAACTATTAAATAACCTGAAAAATGTTCCCATTATTAAATACAACAAACACTGGATAAAAAAGGACATCCTTACAAAGGCATAAGTAATCCTGCAAGAAAAAAGGAGAATATCTTTGGTAGTCTTCCAAACTCCACACTCAACCCAAACAAGAAGGAAACCAGAGTGGTAAGCAAGACAGAAAACCAAACCATGGTTGATGAGGTTGAGAGAACCTACTTATCAAAGAAATGTCTGTGGTTTTAATGGCTGTAAAGGAGACAAGAGACCAAAGACAAGCCTTGGACCTGTTCAAGAAGATGGATCTGTGATCCCCTCAAAGGGATTATACCCTCCAAAAATGAACTGGAAACATGAAGAACATTTATTGTAGCCTTGGCTTGGCATAGACAGAAAAATTAAATTTTCTCCATAGAATTCTTAATTACATTTTCCCTCATATGAGTTTGAACTTACAGCAAAATTCAGGAAACCTCAAGACAGGAAAGTAACTGATAATGCTTAAGAATCTGGAAGAAACAAATACAAATTCTCACTGCATACGCACACCCTCAACCCAGGTCTCAAAGAACTCCACAGATGAGAGGAATTTCAAAAGCTAAACATAACCCATTTTTTTTTAATGCCCTGGGGATATGGCTCAGTGGTTAAGCGGCCCTGTGTTCAATTCCAGGTACAAAAACAAACAACAACAAAAAAAGACAACTTAAATTATGTAATTAGATTCATTTAGATTATATAATTTAGATAATTTGAAGATCTCGAAAGGAAGATGGAAGATACAAGGTACTAGATCAATAGCTATGTCCTGCCATCCTGTATCACTAATTAGGACAATTCTGAAGAGTATACTTGATGCATACTGTTTCACTGTCTCGTGGTCTACCAAACCCTACATTTGGCCATGAGTGGTGGCCTATGCCTGTAATCCCAGTGGCTTAGGAGGCTAAAGCAGAAGGATAGCAAGTTCAAAGCCAGCCTCAGCAACTTAGCAAGGCCCTAAAGCAACTTAGAGGGAAATTGTTTCAAAATAAAATATAAAAAAGGGCTGAGGCTGGGCGCAGTGGCACATGCCTGTAATCCCAGCGACTCGGGAGACTGAGGCAGGAGGATCACAAATTCAAAGCCAGCCTCAGCTACTTAGCGAGGCCCTAAGCAACTCAGTGAGACCCTGTGTCTAAATAAAATACGAAATAGGGCTGGGGATGTGGCTCAGTGGTGGACTGTCCCTCAGTTCAATCCCCAGAACCCCCAAAAAAAAGAAAAAAAAAAGGGCTGAGGATTTGGCTTAGTAGTTAACTGTCCTTGGGTTCAATCCCCAGTAACAAACAAACAAAACAAATCAAACCCTACATTCAACTGTCTGCTAGTATGATATTTTTTAATATTGAGAGATATAGGTGTTTTAGTCAGGTTTTCATTGCTATCACAGCTGCTATCACAATTAATTTGGCTAAAAGCATCCAGTACTATCCATGCCACCACCTGAATGCTTTGCTGCCTAGACATTTCTTCCACCAGATTAAGAAGCCCATTGCTTTTAAAATCAGTCTCATGGGAAGTCTCAACACACAGGCATAATGCAGACAACTTCTCAGCCAGAACATAACAGAAATGACCTCTACTCCAAATTCCAAGTGTCTTCCTTTTCCTCTAAACCCTTTTGAGCCCTATCTTCACTGTCCACAGTCCTATTAGCATTCTGCTCTTCTAAGCTCCCACCAGAATCAGCCATTAAGCTCTGCTTACAACAACCTAAAGCATTTCCAGCTTGTACTACTAAATATCTCAAAATTCCTCCCACCAAAAAGCTCAAAAAACTTCAGAACCACATGGCCAGGTTAGTCATAGCAACAACCCCACTTGGTACCAGTTTCTGTTTTAGTCAGCTATTTTGTTGCTGTGATAAAGGACAAGAACAATTTTAAGGAAGAAAAGTTTATTTAAGAGCTCACAGTTTCAGAGGTCTTAGTCCACAGAAGGCCAGTTCCATTCCTTGGGGTTTGAGGGGAGGCAGGACATCATGGCAGAAGAGTGTGGAAGAGGGATACAGCTCACATGTTGAATACAAAGCAGAGAGGGAAACTCCACTCTCCAGATACAAACTATATACTTCCAAGTCATGCCCCCCAATTAACCACTACCTGTCTCCAGTTACCACTCAGTTAATCTCATCAGGGATTAATACACTGATGAGGTTAATACTCTCACAACCCAATCATTTCTCCTCTGAACCTCTTGCATTGTCTTACACGTGAGCTTTTGGGGGACACCTCACATCCAAACCATAACAATAGGTGTTTACCATTCTACCCTCTTTATTTTCATTTCATTATCATCCAGAGTCAATTATCAGAATATAGACAAGTAACTTTAAATGAATAGACTATCTGCCTACAATAATCTTTAAATTCATAAATATTGTGAAATCATTAGGGCTACCACAGATCTTTTCAGTTCTTAAACCATTCATCATTCTCCAAAGGATCATGTAAGTTCTTAGGAGAGTGACTGAGCTATAGATATACACCACACACACACACACACACACACACACACACACACAGCTCCCCAACCACCACCTTAGTTGAGGTATGCTATTTTCCTGCTCTTTACATCTGAAAGAACCTAACAAAACTCTTTTCCTTTTTTTTATTTGCAGTGTTGGGGCTCAAACCTATAGCCTTACCTTGCTAGTCAAGTCCTTTATCACTGAGCTATATAACCAAACCCCCTAACATAATACTTTAAGAAAAGCCATAAAGGTAGAACAAATACTAGAAAATAAAGAACAAGAAACAATAAGACCATACTGAGAATTACAAAACTGATTTAAAATATAAAGAGCTTATTCATTAAGTATCCAAAAAAGATAATATATCCTACCATCATGCCTACCCACAAGAATGGGGTCCTAATTAGAATAAGATGTATTCCATGCTTGTATCATTTTGTCAAAATGGACTCTACTGTCATGTTTAACAACGAAGAAACAATTTAAAAAGATAATATAAAGATGTCAAAACCAGAAATATCCTATCAAAATTGATGTCATCAGCAACCACTTATCAGGCAAGAAGAGTTATATCAAAGTGAACTTGGTTCTAATGAGCAATAAAAAAATATAGGTACTGGTTCATGCTTTTTTTTTTTTTTCTTTTAAGCCAGGGATTGAACTATGTTTAACCACTGCACCACACCCCCAATGCTTTCTTTATTTTTTATTTTGAGGCGCTTCACTAAGTTGCTTAGGGCCTCGCTAAGTTGCCGAGGCTGGCTTTGAACTTGTGATCCTCTTGCTTCAACCGCCCGAACCACTGGGATTACAGGCATGAGCCACCACACCAAGCCTGACACAAACTCTTAAGAGACATACTATGTTCCACCACCTTTCTAACCACATTCCAAATATTGTTATGTTACTGAATTTTAACTGACCTTATGTAATTCCATTTCAATGTCATATTATTAAATTCCATAGTAAAAGAAATGCTTGTAAAACATGAATTCTTTCTTATAAAAAACACAAAAGAGATGTGAAGCTAGATTGGGTTAAAACTGCAGTCATGTTAAAGATCTCTAATATTTCTGTTTTATAGCATTGGGTTGCCTTTTCTAACATTTAAGTCCCAAACATGCAAGCACCTTCAAAAATAACTATTTTAAATAGTCAAGCTATATATATTGAATTATGCAAGATTTATTTCTATTAAAAAAAAAAAAGAACAAAATGTTTTAGAAAAACAAGTAATAGCATGTGAAAACATGTGTCACATCCCATTACTCTATATAAAATGAACAATGCAACACACCCTGGCCTATTTTGGAAGATGCATACCATTAATTTTTTATTATTATTTTATTTTGCAGTACTGGGGATTGAATTCTTTCTACCACTGAGTTACATCTCCTCCCCTTTTTACTTTTTACTTTGAGACAAGGTCTCCCTAAATTGCTGAGCTGGCCTTGAAATTATAATCCTCCCACCTCAGTCTCCCAAATTGCTGGGATTAAAGGCATGTGCCACCATGTCCCACAGTTTTACTTTTGAAGTCTATGTCATTTACTTTATTTTTAAAATTTTTTCCCAAATATGACAGTAAATCAAGACCCTTTGCTAAAAAAAAAAAAAAAAGCACTTGAAATTCTCTCTTTTCTGTAAATGTACAGCTTAATAAAATATACTCTTTATTTTTTTTTTTTTTTTTTTTGGAACCAGGGATTGAACTAAGGGGCACTCGGCCACTGAGCCACATCCCCAGCCCTATTTTGTATTTTATTTAGAGACAGGGTCTCACTGAGTTGCTTAGGGCCTCGCTAAGTTGCTGAGGCTGGCTTTGAACTCGCGATCCTCCTGACTTAGCCTCCCGAGTCGCTTGGATTACAGGCATGCGCCACCACGCCCGGCAAATATACTCTTTAAAATGACAATCTGAGTTCTCTTTCTGACAATCTCAGTACTATATCTTAGTATTGTTTATTAAGCCCTGTGCCAATTATAAAACGTAAAGGAGAATTGAGGTGCGTCAATGAATAATCAATTTTGGTATTAATAATGTCTTAACTGTTATACTCTGAATAAACAGCCTTAATATTCTCATGAAATTAAGGTTTAAATAAACTTCATTTTCATCCAAATGATTTTATTCTTATTTATAATGATTTTCTCAGTTTTTAGCTTAAATTGAAAGGTTTCTGTTCACAAAATTAAAATGATTTGTCACTAACAAATAATGAACTCATTTTTCTATCCCAAATGAAGATAAAGTCACTTCTCATAATAGAGAGTTAAGCCTCTTCTATTGATACTTGATGATGGAAGATTATCAAGATTATCAAGATTATCAAGATTCATACAACAGAGCACTGAATTTTGGCATGAGGTGAAAGTGACCTAAAATTTCCTCTGATAAACATAATTTTAGTCACAAATGATGACAAAAGCAATCTATTAATTCTGGAAGAACACCTCTAGTCACAAATGAACATATCTTATTTGGTTTATATAAAACATTAAACTGAATAAAATTTATAAGGAAAAATGACCATATTTGAAAACAGCTACAAGAATCAAAGTAGAACACAGGATTGTAATGAGCAGAGTCACAGAACATACTAAAGAGGTATGTATAGTCAGTCCCACTGGAACTTGTAGAGTCACATTCTTATATATCTGTGGAGAGAGGATAAAAAATAAGACATTTAAAATGCATTCCTAAAGTGAGACTGCTATGTCTTTGATTTTTTTAATTTGATCTTTTTCTCTTTTCTTTTAAATATTTTTTAGCCAATGCTGTATTACATGTAACATTATTGGTTTTTTTTTTAACCGGGGATTGAACCCAGGGACACTTGGCCACTGAGCCACATCCCCAGCCCTATTTTGTATTTTATTTAGAGACAGGGTCTCACTGAGTTGCTTAGGGCCTCGCTAAGTTGCTGAGGCTGGCTTTGAACTCCAATCCTCCTGCCTCAGCCTCTCAAGTGCTGGGATTACAGGCAGGTGCCACCGTGCCCGGCTATGTAACATTATTGTTTGAATGACTTTCAGATCTAATATTTCATTTAATGTTATAGATTCAAATTCTCACAATAATTTATCTCATATAAGTTTGAACTTTTTCTATTTGTTATTCAGTTCAGTGTATTCTTAAAAAAAAAAAAAAAACTACACCCCAGCATCCCCTCTGTAATCAATATAAATAATTACTTCCTTTTGCTGTTTTACCTTAGAATACAGAATTCTAATTTGAGCTCTAGAGGAAAAAAAACAATAAAATAAAGTATCTGTTTATTTGTTTTGTGGTATCTCTCCTCAAATAGCTTTTTCAAGTTTATTATTCACAAAACACAAAACTAAATATATCCTTACTATGGTTAGCAATGCAAAAAAATTCTCCTATGTTCAACTGAGTTTCTATTTTCTATTTGATTTTGAAAATAAAGTGGTTCAATGAGGAACCTTAGGAAATTTTATGGTTTAAAAATGTTTTAAAAAAACATGAAAATTTGTATAACTTAGGAATACTTTCCTTTTCTGTTATGAATACCTGGATTTTAATTTCACATTAAAAAAGAAGTTATTGGGTTGGGGATATAGCTCAGTTGGTAGAGTGCCTGCCTTGCAAGCACAAGGCCCTGGGTTCAATCCCCAGCACCACAAAAAAAAAAACAAAACTTATCAACAGAATCTATAACAAACACTATCTGAAAATCAACTTTAAAAAAAACAGCATCTTAAATCTTGTATAGAATACTACCTAATTAATGGTCTAATACCTATTTTCCTGGTACATATAAAGAAGAAATAAAAGGAAAACAATCTAAAATGCTCAATTATGACTCCTTACTTTAAGTTAAATGGTCTTAAAGAGAACTGAATTCAAAATGCTTTAAAGGGGTAATTATTTTGTAGCAATGTACACTACTAATTTTTTAAGTCAATAAATCATAAACTCTAAGCATACTCTTCATTCATATAAAAAAATCAAATGCAAGTCTCCAGATTTTTTCAGGTACCATGTGGCAATGGTAGTCTACTGAAAAACAATTCTATGTTGTGTAAATTATTAGCAGCCATCCATCTTCCCAAAATTTGGTTCAAGAATGTCCTCCAATACAAAACAGCAGTGCATTATAGTTGGTCTTCACTGTAAGCAGTAGTTTCCTAAGCTAGCTGGTGAACAGATTTCTAAGCAACCACAAGAAAATTACTTCAAATTTAAATAATAGTACATATGAATAAATGGTACATATGAATAAATAGTACATATGAATAAATGTACATATGAATGTACACATGAATAAATCTGCCACAATAGTATATATGAATAAATCTGTCTTCTGGTTACCTGACTGACAGTTTCCATTGCAAGTTCATTTAGCTCCTTGTAAAAGTGAACTAAAAATGAAGATACAGATTGTACCACTCAACCAAACAAAGCAGGCTTTACAGAGAATTGGGAGCAAAGAAACTAACAGTAATACAAACACCAATTAAAAGGCAGCTCCTAAAAGGGGAACAAAAGGATAGTGGGGAAAAAAGGAGAAGAGGTACTTTGTAAAGAGACATCACAGCCGGAAGCTGTGGCGCACGCCTGTAATCCCAGCGACTCGACTCAGGAGGCTGAGGCAGGAGGATCTCGAGTTCAAAGCCAGCCTCAGCAACTTAGCGAGACCCTAAGCAACTCAGTGAGACCCTGTCTCTAAATAAAATACAAAATAGGGCTGGGGATGTGGCCCAGTGGTTGAATCCCTGGATCCAAAAAAAAAAAAAAGAGACAACACTATAAAGAGAGGAAAGAAATAGACTACTGTAAACTAAGGAGAGTAAGGGAGGGTGTAAGTAGGAAATTGCAGATTACTAAGACAAAGTTGGTGCTTAGAAAGTATTAATGTCCAATTTAATAATAACTGAAAACAAGCTGGGGAAGTTAAAACTG
The DNA here is from genome assembly GCA_020662805.1 of Glaucomys volans. Taxonomy (NCBI): domain Eukaryota; kingdom Metazoa; phylum Chordata; class Mammalia; order Rodentia; family Sciuridae; genus Glaucomys; species Glaucomys volans. The sequence goes on from JAJEJO010003260.1 coordinate 243,151, forward strand.
CAAATGGCCTGAAGTGACCCAGACTTAGATAAAAAATAGCAATACAACTGTCTAGAAGTTTTATCAAAGGTTTAAAATGATAGTACTTTTATTTTCCTTTTTCTACTTCCTCTATATAATTTATTTTCTTGTTCAAAAACTAATAAAGTTCTAAATAAAAATAAAGTCTTACTGATAAAGGAAAACAAAATGAACTTGACACTATTTTCTTCAGTATTTCACACCTTTAAAAAGTGTTATCAGCTATACTTATCCTCTGAAACAATGAGGCACAGGTTAACTAAATGATTGTATACCTTTACCCAAATGAGGAAATACTGTTACCATCAGTAGCAAAGAAACGACATTCACATTCCATGACAAAAGATTTAAATGAGGCAGCAGTATCTAAAAACATTAAAATATTAGCTTACTGATTTATACTTCATGTTGTTCCACTGGCAGATATCCTTACTCTTCAAAGCACAAGGAGCTGCCACTTGTGATTGAGCCCAGCATCTCAAAATTGGGAACTCTGAGAAAAATGGCAGAACACAATGTCAGAAAATCTGTACTTGGACTCAAGGCTAGGTTTATGGTGAACATCAATAAAAGTCAATGCTGGGATATGACTAGCCAAACATTTTAACACAATATATATATATGATTTGGACCCATCTATCACATACTGTTATTTTAGCATCTTTTTTTTTTTTAATGTGGATGAATGTCACAAAAAATTACAAAATTACAAAGAAATTGAACATGACTTCTTAACAAATCCTATTTTCTTTTGTGTTTTTTCTTTCTTTCTTTCTTTCTTTTTTGGTGGTACTGAGGATTAAACATAGAGGGGGCTCTATTACTAAGTTACATACCTTTTTTTGTTTGTTTACAGACTGCATTTTGATGCATTGTACACATATGGGGTTATTTTTTATTTTAAGACAAGGTTTCACTAAATTGCCAGGTTGGCCTTGAACTTGCTATTCTCCTGCCTCAGTTTCCTGAGTTATTGGTATTATAAGGCATGCATCACTGTGCCAGGCTCCATTAAAAATTTAATACAAAAAATTTTTTAAATATAACATTTTTAAAGTGAACACATCCTAAGCATGCCTGATAAATTTCCACATGAAAAACACCTAAGTAGCTGGGTTTGGTGGCACATGCCTGTAATCCCAGGAACTCAGGAGGCTGACGCGCAGGAGGATTCCACATTCAAAGCCACCCTCAGCAACTTAGTGAGGCCCTAAGCAACTCAGAGACACCCTGTCTCTAAATAAAATACAAAAATGAACTAGGGATGTGGCTCAGTAGTTAAGCACCCCTGGATTCAATCCTTGATTAAATAAATAAATGAATAAATAAATAAATGACACTGATCGTATCTAAAACAGCATTATAACCACCACTGTTCTTTCAGAAGAGGCACTTTTCAAACTTTATTGAGAGTAAGTAAAAGGTATTATTAATAGAAACAGAAAATTAGACTGGATGAGGAAAACTATTACAGCTAAAAATTTTTTACTTTCTCACTATAAAAGGTCTGATGGTGGTAAATGTAAGATTGATTTAAAACATCCTATCTGCCAGTTTTTAGACACAGCACTATTAATTTTATAAACATCCTATCTGCCAGTTTTTAGACACAGCACTATTAATTTTATAAACATTCTCTGTCAGCCAGCCTAAATTTAAAGATACAAAGTCCCAAAATCTGAAAGGGGCTTCTTTAAAAAAAAATCTCAATTCAAAGACTGTGAAGAAAAAGGAAAGGAATAATTTTTTTTTAAACTTTATCCAAATCTCCACATAAAAACAGAAAAAACAATTACACAGCAAAACCAAAAGCCCATGAACAAACTTTACAACAAAACAGGTGACATCTGGGCACAGTGGTGCACATCTGTAATCCAGTGACTCAGGAGGGTGAGATAGGAGAATGGCAAGTTCAAGCAAAGCCAGGCTCAGTAATTTAGCAAGAACATCTCAGACAAAAATATTAAAGGTGGGGAGACTGGGGAGGGGCTCAGTGGTAGAGAACCCCTGGGTTCAATCCCCAGTACTGGAAAAAAAAAAATTGGAAATCTAACCATACCTCTGGAGTTAACTGCCAATTTCTGGAAACAAAGGAGTCAGAGAAACATGATGAACTGCATCATGAGTATAATTAGGAAAACCCCAATCATGAGAAACCCTACAGGTCAAATGCCACAGGTCTTCTCAATAGATTAGTTTTGAAGAGAAGAAGGGATGAGGAAAAACTGTGAACTAACAGACATAAAAGAAATAACAGATTTTTTTTTTTTAATGGACAAAACTAAATGACAAAGTCTAAGAATCTTGCCCATTATTGTAATAAAAGTATAGAGAAACAGGGAATGATTGAGCAGAGTGAGTTAGTCTTAGAAAGAAGGAAGAGACCATGCGTGGGAGAGAATATGTGTAGTTCCCACTAGGGTGGCTAGCAAAGTTCTACTTCTTGAACTGGGTGGTCATTACAAGGTCATTATAAGAATTCTCCAAATGATGTATTTGTGTAGTTTTACTATATCTGGCTTCATTTTATAATCAAAAGTTAAAAAAAAAAAAAAGAAAAGAAACAAGCTTTTGCCATCCCTGTCCTTGACTGAAGACTTGGAATCATACCTTTATTCTTATTTTCAACCCTCAAAAGATTTGAAATACTCACCTTGATCACAATACATCAATAAATGTGGGTTGCTGACCACAATAAATGTTTCTTCGTCTTTACTATGTGGACGGTGATAGCGATAGTGCACAGGCAAAAAGGCTTGGAAACAATCAATGCACTGTGCATCTTGTCTGGCGTAAATGAGAACTTCAGATTCCTTGGACAAATAGTTTGGGGCTTCTATATTAAAGTTTTCTGAAATCATCACTGCCTATTGAAGAGAAAACAAACATTAATCAAGAAGAAGAAAAGAATGAAGAAAAATAAAAAGATACAAGTAAAACCTGAAGACTGCTGTACAGATATATAGAAATGTTAAATTTACCCCCATTATCAACCATTTTCATTTCCTTTCCATCCTCAATTTTAAGTAGAAAACACAGGATGTGATCTGTGTAATAATAAAAGTAAACAGGGGAAATTATACTCTGGGGTGTAAACTTTACCCATTATAAAAATTATTTCTGTGTAATGTCCTGATTAACCTCTGTTTACGTGATAAAACAAGTACCAAGAAAAGAAACTGTGAATAAAAACAGCATTATTTAATATGTACAAAAGTTATTATGACAAAAACAATTAAACCTATATTAGGTTATAAATGATTGATATAATTCTGGTAATTTCCTGTTCTTTAGTGAAGCAACCAGAGTGGTAGTAAGGTAGAACAGTGTGGTCAGGAAGCCAAGGCAAAGGTCAACAACTCTCTATATTATTTATAAAAGGTTCATGGAAGAAATGACAAATTATTTGTGGCGGGGGAAGCTAGAGATGAAACCTGACGTTAGGTAAGCCCTCTACTACTGAGTCACACCCTAAGGCCCTGCAAATGTTGTATTCATTTATTCATTCATTCATTCATTCCTCTGAGATGGGGTATTGCTATGTTGCCCAGGCTGGCCTCAAACTTGTAATCTTCCTGCCTCAGCCTCCCAAGTAGCTGGGATTACAAGAGTGTGCCACTTTGCCTGGTTTGCTTCATGCATTTTGAAACTCTTTTATTAGGTGCATAAGTATTTAGGATTGTTAACTTCTTTCTGATACACTGAACCCTTTAACCAAATGACCTTCTTTAGCTCTGGTGATAGTGTTTGCTCCAAAATCCATTTCCTAATTTTAATATTGCCAACTTTCTTTTGAACACACTTTTTCCCATTGTTACTTTTAGCTTGTGTCTTTAAATTTAAAGTACATTTCTTAGAAGCAACATATAGTTGAGTATTGCTTTCTTACCTGAAGATCTGTTTCTTTTAATAGGGATATTTAGACATTTACCCTTAATGTGGCTATTTATGTGGAAAAGTTTAAATCCATCATTTGGTTAATTGCTCTCTAACATGTTCTTTGTTACACCTTATGCTCTTTCGTTCCCCTTATTTTCTTTTTCTGCCTTCTACTAGATTAACTGATTTTTTTTTTTTTTTTTTTTGGTAACGGGGATTGAATCCAGGGGTACTTAACCACTGAGCCACATCCTTAGATCCTTTTATTTTTTATTTTGAGACAGGGTTTCACTAAATTGCTTAGGACCCAAGCTGCTGGGCTTACAGGTGTGTACCACCAAGCCCAGCTAACTAAATATTTTTTATAATTCCATTTTATTTACGTCACAAATTAGCTACAACTGTTGTTTTTGTGAGTGCTTCAGGGTTTACATCTTTAATAAATTATAGTCTACCTTCAAGTGATATTAAATTACTTCATGTTTCACTTAACAACTTTATATAATTATACCTCTGATTTTTCCCTCTCAATCTTTGTGATATTTGTTACACATTTTACTTTTATAAATAGTACTAATGCTACACTACACTGTTGTTTTTGTCAGTAATCTCATATAGAGAGTTAAACAGTAAGGGAAAAAAGTCTCATGTATTTTTCCCCATGGAATTTTACCCTTTTAAGCATCCTCTTTCCCTTGGTATAAATCTAGACTTTACTTGGTATTATTTTCCTCCTGCCTGAAGGACTTGCTTTAACATTTCTTGTAGTGGACGTCTGATGACGAGGAGTTCTTTCAGCTTTGTATGTCTGAAAAAGTCTTTATTTCCCCTTCACTTTGAGATGTTTTCAGTAGGTACAGAATTCAAATTTCACAGGCTTTTCTTTCAGTGTTTTATAGATGCTATCACAGTGTTGTTGTTTACGTTATTTCTGACAAACCTACTGTCACTGTTTTTGTTTCTCTGTATGTGAAACTTTTTTTCCTTACTGCTTTTAAAGAGTCCTTTTTCTCATTGGAAAAATTTGGTTGTCATGTGATTTATAGTTTTCTTCATGCTTCTTGTACTTAAGCATCTTACATATGTTAGTTTTCAACTTTCATCAAATTCAGATATTTCTCAGTCATTATATTTCAAATATTTTTTCTATTTTCACCTCTTTTTATTCCTTGGAGACTCCAATTACATGTACAGTAGGTCACTTGAAGTTGTTGCACAAGTTCACTAATGTTCCAGTCACCTTCTAAATTTGGTTATCTGTTTTACATTTTTGGTAGATTCTTTTGCTATGCCTTCAAGATCTTCTTCTACAATATTTGATCTGCCATTTATCCCATCCAGAGTTATTTTTGTCTCACACACTGTAGTCCTTTTCTTTTTTTCATATCAGATGGGTAATGTGATCACAACAAGAATCAAAACAAGGTTTAGAGGGAGACACATTTCACACAGCAGTGCAACCATACTTATGAATTGAGGATTGGTCATACACTATAGTCTTAAATGTTAGTTCAGTGTTGTTCTTTTACAACGTTTCCCATGTCTCCAATTAACTTTCTGATCATACTGAATACAGTTATAGCAACTGTTTTAATGACCTACTTACTAATTATAACATCTGTGCCAGTTCTGGATTGGCTTCAAATAAATAATTTACCTCCTCAATACAGGTTGTATTTTCATACATGCTTATGTAACTGCTAAACTTTGTGTGAGTCTGTGTGGTACTGGGGAGGGAGCCCAGGGATTCATCCATGCTCAGCTAGTTCTCTACCACTATGCCAATCCCCCAAGCCTCTGCTACTTCTTGCAAAGAAGTCATGATATTGTGAACCTGATCTCATTTGATGCTAGGTATTTCTGTATTCCTATAAATATTCTTTTTTCATTCAAAATTGCTTTATTTACTTATTTTAAGCACATATTCTTTCTTATAAATATTAAGCTTTGTTTGAGATGCAATTAGGTTATCTGGAAATGGTTTGGTTTTTATATCATGCAGAACTGAGGCAATGCTCAGTTTAAGGCTACGTGCTCCCCACTAATGAGTAAAGGCTGTTCTGTTTACTAGTTCCATTGTCCAATAACTATGAGGTTTTCTCAGGCTGCTCAGTGGGAAGAGACACTATACTCTTGGCCCAATGTGAAACCAGGCACTGTTACCTCTAATTTTGTCAGGTGGTTCTTTCCCTGGCATCAGGTCATTTCCTCAAGTACATGCACTAATGAATACTCAGCTACACAGCTGAGTGCAACCTTGTATGGATCTCTGGAGTTCTGCCTCTGTGCAGTTCTCTCTCCTCTGATATACTATCTTGTGAATTCTAGTGACCTTCTTTCCCGAGAATCTTAACTTTATCTCCTCAAAGAAGTCCTCCAGGCTCTTTCCTCCTCCCTGCACTACAACCAGAAACCTCTCTCAAGAAAGTAAGCCAGGACAACCATAAAGCTCACCTTGATTATTTCTCTTCTCTCAGATATCACTGCCTGAGAGTCAGTGACTTTTTTCATTATTTCATATATTCTGGTTGTTTCAGGTTGGAGACTAAATCTGTTCCTTGTTGTCCAACTTGTCCAGAAGCATAAGTGTTACTGTCACATATTTTCATTTTGTAAAACATATTGTTTCAAAAATACTGTTTTCACTTGGATCTATAAAATAGGAATTTGTTATGTTTCAATCTAATATACTGTTCTTAAAGAATATGAGAACTTTAATTAAAAATTTCTATAGGAAGTGGGGGTATAGATCAGTAGTAGAGTGCTTGCCTAGCATGTGGGAATCCTTGGGTTGGATTCCCAAATTGTCTAATAACCCTACCTAAAAATGAAATGAGGTTTATTCAATGTCTTATCCTTGGTGAACCTATTTAAGGCTTGTATTTATTTTCAAATTGCTCACAAACTACTTAAAAAGCATTTTGTTATCATACCGCCCATGTGCTTTGAGAATCCATAGTTCTATTTGCTGGACACAAAAATTTTATCTACAGGAAGAAAATTAAAAATCTCAGTGTAGCCAGGTGCAATGGCATACACCTATAATCCCAGCAGCTCAGGAGGCTGAGGCAAAAAGATCTTAAGTTCAAAGCCAGCCTCAGCAACTTAGTAAGGTGCTAATTGAGACCCTATCACTAAATAAAATACCAAAAAGGACTGGAATGTGGCTCAGTGGTTAAGCACCCCTGAGTTCAATCCCCAGTACCAAAAAAAAAAATCTCAGTCTAGGTATATAAATTCCCTTCTATCCTGTTAAACTCATCATAAATACCACTTTTCATGACAAAACTTCTCTGCATAAAGAACTGGACCACAGTCTCAACTAGGAAAGTACTTCTTTTCTCAGCTAGGATGTATTTCTGATACATCAAGAAATTATCTATCACAAATTTGGCATCTATTTTTCTAGAAATTTTCAAAACCAAAAAGTAAATATACTTGTAACACTTATAATCAGGGATTTGAAAGATGAGCAGAAAAATCAGATAAAGAGAAACCTGTCAATCAATGTATAGTGGCATCCTTTCCCTTCCACCTTTTCTTTAACAGTCAAATTGTAAACATGCAAATCTTATCCTAACCAAAGGTGTGGGTGCCTTGACTTCCTTTTGGATAACCCTATCTAAACACTCATTTTCTTAGAACATGGTAAGTGATTTTATTAAATATGTTTAAATATGATTCTAATCCATGTAATTATAAACCAAGAACTGTGTTTAAATTTGAAACCTATTACTTCACTCCTCAGGGAAGAAAATAATGAGGTCTTCTCATATAGGTACATGTATCTAAACTAACAAACATACACACACAAAAAAAAAACTTAGAACACAGGAAGAAACATGGTAACTGAGGGTTCAGAGAGCTGGAAACTTAGCATTACAGATCTTTCATATCTCCTGAATTTTAAGCCATGACAATGTAATTCTCTATTAGAAAAAGTTAAAATAAATGAAAAAGGTAAAGAAATTAGCCTAAACTCACAATTAGAAATAAACTGCTATCATGAATGACTACAAGTATACCTGTTTTGCCTTTAAAAAAATTCATATGTGAAGCTGGGCACAGTGGTACATGTCTGTAATCCCAGTGACTTGGGAGGATAAGGCAGGAGAATTGAGAGTTCAAAGACAGCCTCAGCACCTTAGCAATTAGTGAGACCCTGTACCTAAATAAAATATAAAAAAAGCCTGGGGATGTGGCTCAGTAGTTAAGTGCCCCAAGTTCAATCCCTCGTACAAAAACAAAATTTTATGTAAATAATAATCTTATGAACTAAGACAGTCTCCCAAAATTTCTTTTGTCCCCCTTTGGTGGTACAAGGAATTTAACCCAGGGGGACTCTCCTCTAAGCTACATCCCCAATCCTGTTTTTTTATTTTTAGACAAAGTCTTGCTAAATTGTCACTGCTGGCCTCAAACTTGGGATCCTCCTGTCTCAACCTTCTAAGTAGCTGGGATTACAGGCATGTGCTTGCCTAGCCCAAAATTTCTTAATAAGAACCACCTGGGTTGTTAAAAAAGATGTCTGAACCCAATCTAGATGTACTGAATTGGGATTTCCCAGGAAAACAATAATCTGTACAAAAAGTGCCCATTATTTTTGTTCTTATCAAAGTCGGGGAAACCCTTGACTATGTGAGATTCATGTCAGGAAAGAGCAACAACTTTGCAACTAGACAACCCTGGATTCATTTCTTGGTTCTACCATTTATCTATATGATCTTGTATAAATTAGTTGGCCTCCTTGTACCTCAGTTTCCTTATTTATAAAATGAAGATAATAGGAGGTGGGATTGTGGCTCAGTGTTAGAGCACTTGCCTAGCATATGTAAGGCACCGGGTTCGATCCTCAGCACCACATAAAAATAAACAAAATAAAGGCTGTGTACATCTACAACTAAAAAAATTTTTTTTAAAATGGAGATAATACCTCCAGGATTACCTTGCTTCCTTTAGAAACAAACATAAAGATATGTGACAGATAGATAAAAACTAAACATTAAATATTAGTTTCTTTTCCCTACCCATACCAAATTATACAGATATCAAGGTATACATGGATCTAATTTAACAGGCTGTTGAAGCACTATTTATTAGTCATTCTTTTCAAGATACATATATTTATATATATATACTTACATATATGTTTATACACACATATGTTTTGTGTGTATACACACTTATAATTTTCTTAAGTCACTAAACTATGAATCATCCTGCTGAAAAGCATTTAACTGGCTCAGTTTACTTGGCTTACTCCTGACAAGTATTACTTATCAAAGAACACTTCCATCTCTGAAGATGTCACTTTATACACTTCAATAAAAATTTTAAAATACTACAGCATTGTCTTATCTACTTTTTGTTTTAATCCACATTATAGCATTCCCTAAAAAATTCATTAATGGCTGTACCTCAGTTATGTTTCTCTCTCGTAATGAAGTCAACTCATAAGGATCCACAAAAAGTCCCGCTGGGATGTAGTGTTTAATTAAGAGTCTGCAGGTCTGTAAGTCCTCAATGCTTTCTCCAAATTTCACTTTTATTAAAAGGTCTCTGAAAAACAAGTGCATTTAAAATAATTTTTTTCATTTGATTGTCAAATGAGATAGCACAACATCATATCCATGAGTAAAAGTAATCCCTAGTACAATAAACAGATAAATAGAAATTCCTTGAGTTTTTGCTGAATACCAAGATAAGCATAAGTGAGATATAATTTCACAAAACTGGGCAAAAACATGACCAGGGAACTGAAAAGTGAAAAATTCCAAAATTTCACATAGGACTAACTGGATGACACTCAAGCTACAACCAACCAAAACTTACAAACTAAGGCATTCAGTACAGACCCTAGGAAGGTAAGATAAATTAGCCTTAAAGTCACTTTAGTTCTAGGAGTATATTTTAAAAAGAGAAAGAAAGAAAGAAAGAAAGAAAGAAAGAAAGAAAGA
>JAJEJO010003260.1:253107-283219 GCA_020662805.1 Glaucomys volans
AAAAGAAAAGAAAAGAAAAGAAAAAGAAAAAGAAAAAGAAAAAGAAAGGGAGGGCGGGCGGGAGGGGGGTAGGGGGGAGGGGGAGAGGGAGGGAAAGAGAGAAAGAAAGAGAAAGAGAAAGGAAAAAGAAAAGAAAAGAAAAGGTTAAGAGAGAATTAAACTGATCAGGAGGCTGTGGCAGGAGGACTAAAAGTTCAAGACTAGCCTCAGGCAACTTACTGACTGTCTCAAAAAAAATTAAATTAAAAAAACAAGAAGGAACAAAGATATAGCTCAATGGTAAAGTGCCATCAATACCCAGTATTAAAAAAGAGGAGTACCAAGCTGATAAATAATTAACAACTACCAAAAGAAGAAAAGTCCTAAAAAAAAGTCACAACTGCCAAAAGAAGAAAAGCTCTAAAAAAAGTCTCTAAAGGAAGACAATCCATACTTAATAATGGTGTATTAAAAACATTTTTTGGTATTTGGCATCCAATTAAATGTTACTAACACATGCAATGAAGCAGGGAAATATGACCAGGAAAATATTAGTCCATAGACACAGACCTAGAAATAACAAGTGACAAAATGAGCAATGAACATTTAAAACAGTAATTATACATACACCCTATAGGTTCAGGGATTTAAAGACAAGCATGAACATTCTGAGGGAAAGAAAGGATATTTTTTAAAGGAACTGAATGCAACTTTAAGAGATGAAAAATAAGACTCCTGTAATAAATTTACCCAGATGTGATTAAAAGCAATTAGACACTGGAGAATAAAAGATCAATATCTTGGAGACAGAGCAGCATAAACTATCCAAACTGAAACAGAGAAAAAAAGAGTGGGAGGATAAAAGGAACAGGTTCAGTCATCTTTAAGCAATACCAAGTGGTCTAGTATATGTATAACTGGAGTCCTAGAAAGAGAGGAGCGAATACAACAGAAAAATTAAGGGCTGAAAATGTTCCAAGTTTCATGAAAACTATAAGCCCATCAGTCTGAGATGTTCAACAAACCCCAAGCAGGATCAACATAAACAAACCACACTAAAGTATATTATTATCTAGACAAAAAGAAAAAAAAAGTCAAAAGCTATGAAGGAAAAGTTCATTTTGTAGAAAGAAACTATGATAAGACTAAGCCAGAAGACACAGCATAAGTAAGCTGTAACTGCACAAGGCTGGGATACTTAAAGTAATAAAACAAAAGAAGCTGTCAATCTATAATTATTTATCCTGGAGAAAAATTCTTCAAAAATAAAGGCAAATAAAGACTAAGACAAACACAAACTAAGTTAATTTCTCACTGCAAGAAATAGTAAAGGATATTCCTAGGTAGAAAGAAAATGATAATCAGATGGAAACACATCTACAAGAAAGACTGAAGAACATCAGAAATGGTAAATATGTGGGTAAACACAGAAGACATTTTTGGCCAGGTCTGGTGATATAAGCTTCTAGTCCTAGCTACTTAAGAGGCTGGGGAGGATCACTGAGCCCAGGAATTTGAAGTTAGTTAAGGCAACACAGTAAGACCTCATTTTTTTTTGGTGGGGGGGGGGGGGCGGGACCAGGGATTGAACTCAGGGGCACTTGACCACTGAGCCACATCCCCAGCCCTATTTTGTATTTTATTTAGAGACAGGGTCTCACTGAGTTGCTTAGAGCCTCACTAAGCTGCTGAGGCTGGCTTTGAACTCGCAATCCTCCTGGCTCAGCCTCCCGAGTCGCTTGGATTACAGGCATGCACCACCACACCCGGCAAGACCTCATTTTTTAAAACATTTTTGGCTCCTATTTTTTTGTTGTTGTAGTTGGAGATCACTATTTATTTATTTATTTATTTATTTATTTATTTGGTGCTAAGGATCAAAGCCAATACCTCACAAATGCCAGGCAACTGCTTTACCACTGAGTCATAACCCCAGACCCCTTTCTCATGTTTTAATTGCTTCAAAATATGATTCATAAGTTACCTGTCTGTAATGTTGGTAGAAATGTAAAATGGTACAGGCACCATGGAAACCAGGATCATGGTTCTTTAAAAAATTAAAACAGAATTACCATATGATCCAGCAATTACACTTCTGGGAATTAAAAGAATTAAAAGTAGGAATTTAGAAAGATATTTGTACATATATGCTCCTAGCAGCATTATTTGCAACAGCCAAAAAAGAAAACCAAACCAAGTGTCCATCAACATGCAATGAAATATTATTCAACTTTAAAAAGGAAGAAAATTGCTGGGTGCAGTGACGCACGCCTGTAATCCCAGCCACTCGGGAGGCTGAGGCAGGAGGATCGCGAGTTCAAAGCCAGCCTCAGCAACTTAGTGAGGCCCTTAATAACTCAGTGAGACCCTGTCTCTAAATAAATACAAAAAACAGGGCTGGGGATGTGGCTCAGAGGCCGAGTGCCCCTGAGTTCAATCCCCCCGTTTCCCCCCCCCCCCCCCCCAAAAAAAAGGAAGAAAATTTCTGGTATATGGGCCAACATGAATGAGCTTTAAGGATATTATGCTAAGGGAAATAAGTAAGTCACAAACATTATATGATTCCACTTACATGAGGTACCTAGAGAAGTCAAATTCATAGAGACAGGAAGCAAAATGGCCAGAAGCCAGGGAAAAAGAGAGTTATTATTTAATGAATATAGAATTATTTCAGTTCTATAAAATGAAAAGAGTAATATGGATGAACAGCAGTAAAGGTAGCACAACAATATGAATGTACTTAAGGCCACTGAAGTACACACTTAAAAATGGTTAAGATGAGTTTTTTACGTATGGGTATATTATCACAATTAAAATAAATATAAAAAATATGTGATTAAAGCAAAAATAGTAACAATGTAATGAGGGGTTCAAAACAAGTAAAATGTTTGACAACAAAAGCGTAAAGAAGAAAAGGAAATTAATCTATTCTAAGATTTATAATCAATTTATTCCAAATAAGACAAGAAAGAAAGGAAGGGGCTGGGGATATAGCTCAGTTGGCAGAGTGCCTGCCTTGTAAGCACAAGGCCCTGGGTTCAATTCCCAGCACTGCAAAAAAAAATTAAAAATAAATAAATAAATAAATAAATAAATAAAAAGGAAAGAAAGGAAAAACTAGAGAACAAACAGAAAAACAAAGAGAAAAAAGTAGCAAGGTAGATAAATTTAAACTAAAAGAACTATTTCAATATTTACATAGGAGTTGGGCTGGGGTTGTTACTCAGTGGTAGAACTTGCCTAACACATGTGAGGTGCTGGGTTTGATTCTCAATATCACATAAAAATAAGTAAATAAAACAAAGGTTAAAAAAAATCTACATAAAAGCAAATGGTATAGGCAGGCACAGTTGCACACACCAAATAATCTCAGCAACAGAAGGATTGCAAGTTTTAGGCCAGCCTTGGATTGCAAGTTTTAGGCCAGCCTTGGCAACCTGATGAGACTGGCTTGGAGCAAAAAAATAAATAAAATAAATGAAATAAAAAGTGAATTGAAATAAACGAACTAAATTCTAAAAAGGGCTGTGGAGCCAGGCGCAGTGGCGCACCTCTATAATCCCAGCACTTGGGAGGCTAAGGCAGGAGGATTGCGAGTTCAAAGGCAGCCTCAGCAATTTAGCGAGGCCCTAAGCAACTCAGTGAGACCCTGTCTCTAAATAAAAAATACAAAATAGGACTGGGGATGTGGCTCAGTGTTGGAGTGCCCCTGGGTTCAAGCCCCAGTACCAAAAAAAAAGGGCTATGGATGAAGCTCAGTAGTACAGCACCCTGGTACCCAGTTCCACAAACAAATTTTTTTATTAATTATTTTTAGTTGTTGACGGGCCTTTATTGAATTTGTTTATTTATACATGGTGCTGAGAATTGAACCAAGGGCCTCACACATGCTAGGCGAGCACTCTACCACTGAGCCACAGCCCCAGCCCCCACAAACAAATTTTTAAAAAAAAGAAATGGTCTGGCCAGGCACAGAGGCACATGCCTGTAATTCTAGCAACCTGGAGACTGAGGCAAGAAGATCAAAAGCTCCACGCCAGCCTCAGCAACTTAGCAAGACCCTGTCTCAAAATGAAAAAATAAAAAGGAATGGAGATATAGTTCAGTGGTGGAGAGCTCCTGAGTTCAATCCCTAGTATCACAAAAATAATTATAAAAAATAATGAGGTAAATAGTCTAATCATTCCAATTAGAATATGGAGACTCACACAGACTACATGAAATAAACATTTGACTATATGCTATCTACAAAAATCATATTGAACATAAAGATACAGATTAAGTTAAAAGGATTAAAAATACATTCAAATATTAATAAAAAGTATGGGGTGGCAATGTTATATCAGAAAAAGTACCAACTGAGCTTCATCCCCAGTCCTTTTTATTATTTATTTTGATATAGGGCCTTAATAAATTGCCAAGGCTTGCCTCAAACTTGCCATCCACCCACATCAGCCTCCTGAGTCACAGGGATTATTGGCATGCATCACCACACCTGGTATATTTGTAAATTTTTTTTTTTTTTTTGGGAACCAGGGATTGACCTCAGGGACACTTGGCCACTGAGCCACATACCCAGCCCTATTTTGTATTTATTTAGAGACAGGGTCTCACTGAGTTGCTTAGGGCCTCACTAAGTTGCTGAGGCTGGCTTTGAACTCGCGATCCTCCTACAGGCATGTGCCACCATGCCCGGCTAAATTTTTATGAATACTTTATCTGTACTATCTTTCAGGCAACATTTTTTCATCTTGTTCACAAATACCATGTAAAACTTCATTAAAAAATCTCTCAGAAAATCAGATACTCCATAACTATACCACTTGCCTGATCCACCTATCTACTAACTTTATAAAGGAAATATCTATAATAAATTCATGATAGTTTCTAGAGACCACCTCTTCCTGTTCTGTGCTCATAAACCAATCTTTTAATAATCTGATCTAGAATTATGCCCAGAATCTACCCCAAGTTCACAATTTTACAGTTCTAACTTCCAGAATATCCAAAGGTTACAAACTTTAGTTCAGAATCCTTTTTTTATGGGGGGGTAGGGGAAGGGGGATACAAAGGATTGAATTCAGGGGCACTCAACCGAGCTACATTTCCAGGCTTATTTTGTATTTTATTTAGAGACAAGATCTGAGTTACTTAGTGACTCGCTTTTAGGTGAGGCTGCGTTTGAACTCTTGATCTTCCTGCCTCAGCCTCCTGAGCTGCTGGGACTACAGGCATGTGCTACCATGCCCAGCTGAGTTCAGCACTCTTTTAAGCAAGTTCTCCTACTACAATGAGAGTTCATCAGGGAAGAGAGACCCTGAACTCATTTACAATAGTAGGCCCTTTTGTATGATTCCCTTATATATTTTGTACTTTAGTTTTCTATTAATATCTGCTTGGCCCTTTCCAGAGTAGAAGTAATTCTTTGTGACCAAGAAGAACAGGAGCAAAAGAGTTCTAATATTCTATAATTTGTTAACCCCTCCTCATTCATCCTAGCAGCAAGACATCTGCTTTAAATAGAACTAAAAAGCCATCTGAGAAAAAGGATTACTAGCCGGGTGCGGTGGTGCATGCCTGTAATCCCAGCACTTGGGAGGCTGAGGCAGGAGGATTACGAGTTCAAAGCCAGCTTCAGCAACTTAGCGAGGCCCTAAGCAACTCAGTGAGACCCTATCTCTAAAATAAAATACAAAATAGGGCTGGGGATGTGGCTCAGTGGTGGAGTACCCCTGGGTTCAATCCCCAGTACCAAAAAAAAAAAGGATTACTGACATCTTCTATCTCAAATAACTGAGATTTCTACTTTCTGAATCTATTCTTAAGCATGCTGTCATTCTTTGTCCTTGGTTTTATGTCCTGTTTTCATTCTCAATATATCTAATTGGAAAGCTACATTTCTTATCAGAACAGCCTCTGCAGGTATTTCTTTCTTCCTTATTAGAATCATTCATAATGGCACGGTCAAAATTACATGATTTAGTAGCTCCCATTCCTCTTGAAATTCAGACCAGAACAATGGTTCTGTATATCCCAATTATTGGAAAGAGAGAAGCAGAGAAGCTAAGTACCTGGCCTAACTACCTGGACACTGCTTAAAATGTGTCTCTGGAATCCCATTAAAAACTTTCAGAAGTACCCTCTCACCATCTTCCCTCCCAAATTAATTTTGCTGCTTTACCATCACATCTCCTCTTTGACTAAAATTGGTTTGCTTAGCTTGATCACCTATCTCATTATAATAATGGCTAACATTTTCTGAGTATATTAAGGGACTTTCTATATATTCTCTGATTTAATCCTCACACCACCAAAAAGGAAATACTAACATTACCCAGTTTTACTGATAACAAAGAGTTAAGTAACTTGCTTGCCTAACACACAGATAATGAGTACCTACATTTGGAGCTCAAATCTGAGTAAACAGCAGCCCAGGTTCTTTCTACATCATCTCCTAGCTATTCATGTGGTATACTAACTTGGAAAAGAGAGGAAAGAGATATTTCATGTAAGGTGACTATGAAATAAAATTATTTTTAAATTACATATATCAATTTATAGAACAAATATCTGAGAATCATTTCAAAGTAATCACCTCAACAAGCTGTAAAGTTTGGAAAAGTTTTCTTATGGAACAGTTTCATAGCTCTTTTCCAGTCTTTTAAAGATCTTCAATACTGGCAAACATTCATCTTCATTCATCATTTTTTTCCCTCCTAGTTTTGGGAATTGAACTCAGGGTCATGCACATACTAGGAGAGCACTCTACCACTAAACTACATCACCAGTCCCATTCATCTTTTGAAAACAATTTTATTGTTTGGAAACTGGAAACAGCCCAGCCATTTGAAACCAAGTCTAGTAAATGAGAAATAGTGATTCAGGAGGTTGGAGTTGTGGCTCAGTGGTAGGGTGCTTGCCTAGCATATGTGAGGCCCTGGGTTTGATACTCAGCACCACATATAAAAAAAAAAAAAAATTAAAAAGATCCATTGACAATTGAAAAAATATTTAAAAACTAAAATAGTGGGCTGGATTTGTGGCTCAGTGGAAGACTACTTGCCTAGCATGTGTGAGGCACTGAGTTCAATCCCCAGCACCACATATAAATAAATAAAATAAGGATCCATCAACAACTAAAAAAAAAAAAAAAAAAAAAATAGTGATTCAGAGTGTTGTATCACAGTATTTAACAGCACAGCTTTGAAGTATGGGACAATATTATTAAATCTGAATCAGAGCTCTAGCACCATAACTTCTACCAAATTATTTAAATTCTCTGAGTCCTAGTTTCCACATCTGAAAAGCAAAAAAAGTTCATGAGTCTCACAGCACTGTGATGATTTAATGGAGTACTGCATATGTAGCTATTATCTATGTATGTAAAAATTTAAATAAACATGGTAAGCAATGGTTTTTCTTCACTGTTATTAAAACCATTATTTATAAGGATGAACCACATATTACACATCCCTCACTGATAAACTTTAAAAATGATTTTTCAATTTGTTTCAACTATCAAATTTTTAATCTAGATTATAAAACAGTATTTATATATAAATGTGTGTGTATATATATAACATATATATATTTTTTTTTTAAGTTGTAGGTGAACGCAATACCTTTACTTTATTTTCATGCGCTGCTGAGGATTGAACCCAAGGCTTCATGCATGCTAGGCAAGTGCACTACCACTGAACTACAACCCCAACCCCAAAACAGTACTTTAATGTAAGAGGAAATCAATGGGCAACTTACCTGTGGAAACCATCTTTCAAAACTTCTTGCCTTAAAATAATTTCAGAACAAGTGGCCCTTATTCCTGTAAGAATGAAAAGATTTTAAAAATAAGCAATGAAAGAATAATTAGAAAATAATTATTTCAATAGGTTTTATTTGCCAGAAAAATAGCAAACAAAAACAAAAACTTCAAAAATGTAAAGTTTGATCTGCCTATAAATCTATTTCCAGTACAGCGTAGTGGTTAAGAATAGGGACTATGGAGCCACACCTTCATCCCACTCAGGAAGCTTAGGTAGAAGATCCCAAGTTCAAGGCCAGCCTCAGCAATTTAGTGAGACCCTATCTCAAAAAATAGAGGGCTGAGGATGTGAGTCAGTGATAAAATGCCTCTGGGTTCAATACTCAGTACCAAAAAAAAGAAAAAGATACTGATTATGGAGTTAGACTGTTTGATTTCAAATTCCAGTGTCACTTAATAGCAATGTGTCTGGGCAAGACAGTTTCTCTTTCCATGGTTATCACAAGAATTTAGGATATGTAGAAATATTTAGAACAAAGCCTACCATATAGTAAGTGCTCTATGTAAGTGTTTGTTATTAACAGTACCTGAAAGTTGGGGGTATAGCTCAGTGATAGAGTGCTTATCTAGCATGCATGACACCCTGGGTTCAATCCCCAGCCCACCCCCAAAAATACTTCAATTAGGTGATCTCAGGACACCAAAAAAAGAACAGAATGGCTAAAGAACCAGGAAATCTATTTTAATTCTAGCTCAATGAAACTGTGCACATATCAGATACATAATGGAAACGTCTGTTTTCTAACATTCATGCCTACAAAACTTGGATGAATGTACATTTATTCCTTGTGGAGATATTGGTTTAAAAAAAAGGCAAGAAAATTGGAATCACTAAAGGCTAAAAGTTTCCTTCATTTTTTGGTTTGTTTTTAAATTTTTTTTAGATGTTGATAGACCTTTATTTTATTCATTTATTTATATGTGGCGCTGAGAATCGAACCCAGTGCCTCATACACGTTAGGCAAGCACTCTACCACTGATTCACAACTCCAGCTCCCAAAGGGTTCCTTTGTAAACTTAGAAGAAACAAAATCTTAACTATACTGACACCATACAAAATAAAAAGATACTAAAAACTACTTAATACTCAATGCATATGTCATAAAACTAAAGATTCAGTTTCTATACCACCAATACTGATGGGCACCTTGCTGTATTTCAAAAGTTAGAAGTATATGGAAAGAATATTAAAACAAACACACAGAAAACCACGTATTATGAAATAGTGCTGAACACATTAGATATAATCCTGAAAGGATGTATTAGGAAATATGATTTGAAGAAACCACTTGAAATTAGGGAAAAGAATAGAAAAATGTTATTTTTATGTTCAAGCCTCCCCCTGGGGCTTTCATATTTTCTTTTAAATTTCAAAACCAGCAAAACAGACAAAATTACTGCCATTTGTACATGAGGAAACTCAAGACTTATACCTATCAACTGGCTCTGGGTCATATAACTGATTAGAAGCTTTTTTGCCACTTATTTATTGACTGATTTATTATTTGTGGTACTGGGAACTGAACCCAGAGGCTAACTATCAATGAGCTATATCCTTAGCCCTTTCTATTTTTGAGATAGGGTGTCCTGAAATTGCTGAGGAGGGCCTTGACTCCTTCCTCAGCCTCTTAAACTGCAAAGATTACAGGTGTGGATTTGCCTGACTCTTTTTTTGCACTGGGATTAACCCAGGGGCACTCAACCCCTAAGCCACATCCCCAGCCCTTTATTGTATTTTATTTAGTGACAGGGTCTCACTGGGTAGCTTAGGGCCTTGCTAAATTGCTGAGGCTGGCTTTGAACTCTTGATCCTGCTGCCTCAGCTCCTGAGCTACTGGGATTACAGGCGTGCACTGCCACACACAGTTTGCCTCACTTTTAAAGAAAGCCTATGATATTTTCACTCTCTTGACTACTTAATCTTATTTAATCTGGAGAAGCATATAATCTTTCCCCAAATAAACAGATAACATGTATCTCTCAGGTTAATAGGCTTATTTTTTATTTTTTATTTATTATTCCTTTTAGATATACATGACCATAGGGTCTATTTTGACATATTATACATACATGGAGTATAATTTTCCATTCTTGTGGTTGTACATGATACAGAGTTACACTGGTCATGTATTCATATATGAACATAGAAAAGTTATGTCCGATTCATTGTCTTTCCTATTCTCATCCCCCTCCCTTTCCTTCATTCCTCTTTGTCTTAATCCAATGAATTTCTATCCCACCCCCATTGTGTTAGCATCTGCATTATCAAGAGAGACCTTTCTGCCTTTGGTTATTTTGGGATTGGCTTTTTTCTCTTAGTATGATAATCTCCAGTTCCATCCATTTACCAGAGGATGCCATTATTTCATTCTTAAGGCTGAGTAATAATCCATTGTGCATGTGTACCACATTTTCTTTATCCATTCATCTATTGAAGGGCTTCTGGGGTGGTTCCATAGTTAGCTATTGTGAATTGAGCTGCTATAAACATTGGTGTGGCCTCATCACTATAGCATGCTGATTTTAAGTCCTTTGGGTATATGCCAAGAAGTGGGATAACTGGATCAAAAGGTGGTTCCATTCCAAATTTTCTGAGGAATCTCCATATTTTCCAGAATGGCTGAACCAATTTGCAGTCCCACTAGCAACATATGAGCGTACCTTTTTCCCCACATGCCAGTCAACATTTATTGTTACTTACATTCTTAATTATTGCCATTCTGACTGGAGTGAGATGAAATCTGTATAATTTTAATTTGCAGTTCTCTAATTGCTAGGGATGTTGAACTTTTTTCATATATTTGTTGACCCATCCATCATATTTCTTCTGTGAAGTGCTTGTTCAGTTCCTTTGCCCATTTATTGATTGGGTTATTTTTTTGGTGTTAAGTTTTTGGAGGTTTTTATATATTGAGATTAATGCTCTGAGGTGCAGGTAGCAAAGCTTTCTCCCATTCTGTAGGCTCTCTCTTTAAGTTGTTTCCTTTGCTGTAAATAAGCTTTTTAGTTTGATATCATCCGATTTATTGATTTTTTTGTGTATGTGTGATGCTGGGGATTGAACCCAGGGCCTTGTGCATGGGAGTCAAGCACTCTACCAACTGAGCTATATCCCCAGTTCCCATTTATTGATTCTTGATTTTACTTCTACAAGAGTCTCATTGAGGAATTCAATTCCTAAGCTGACTTGAGAGAGAACTGGGCCTACATTTTCTTCTAGTAGGTGCGAGGTCTTCGGTCTAATGAATAGGCTTAAATTCCATTGGGATGTACTTAGAGAATTGTAAACCATTCATTTTGGGGTGGTTGAAAAGCTAATTTACAAATAGCCAAGCAAATACTACGATATTTGTCAGGTTATTTACGATATTTAAGGCAAAAAAAAAAAGTATTTTCAAAATGAGGATGCTGCATCAAGATTCACTTCCAAGATTTTTTTCTTCTTAAATATTTGGTTGAGGTGGGCCTGAACAGTCTCTGTAAAGTGACCCCTTTTTAATTATAAAATGCAATGCTAGAGAAATCTCTACAGATGTTAAGTCCAGTTGCTTAAAAATTCTTTTTGGTCTGATAATCCCTTTAAAAAATATTTGGAAGCCTAATTCTGCAAACACACAAAAGCAGACTCTGGGCTGATGGACAGATTGATTAGTCTAACACCATTATTTTACAGACGCAGAAACTCACCTGGTGTGTGCTGACTTTCCCTCCCCAACCAAACGCTGTCACTATATTGAAATTTCTCTTGCAAGTGTCCCTCCCTCACTATCCTGCAAGTTCCTTGAATGGCTTTGGGCTGGATCCACAGCACTTGACACAGCATTCAGGCTCACGAACTCGAGCCCAAAGATATACATCAACTCCTGTGCCCAGCCCCAAGTCATAAGGAAAACCTAGCCCAATCCAGTCAATCACCAAAGTCTGTAAAACAAAACTAAATGCTTCGCCCTGCGAACAACCCAGGTCTCTCTATATGCAGTTGTGGGATTCTCACACCTCACTGGGCGCGGAGGTTTTTCTAGCCCGTTGGTGGTCGGAAGCTTCATGCAATGCGTGCCATAAACATCCCAAGACGCCGCACAGCTGTACTTCTTTTACGATACTTTAAAACAGCGCTCCGGTCCCACTTCGGAACGACGAAGCCCGACTCTCCAAACTCCCGGGATCGGTCAGACAGCAAAGAGCACGAGAAGGGAAGAGGGGAGGAGAAAGACACGCGGCCTTTGTTTTAACCTCCTCCAGCTCGCCCTACCATTCTAGAGTGCCGCGCCGAGTACCTGAGGCACCTTCGCAAAACGCGGCGCGAGAGGACCCCGACTCCGGCGCTTCCACCCCACGGCTGCCAAGCCCTCCTCACTCCCGCAGCCCCACCTCCTTTACCAGCACCGAAGGGGGCGTCGGAGGAGTTGGTGGCGAGCGTTTGGGTGAGCCCGGCCGCCCCGAGGAGCAGCCAGGCCACGACCCGGACAGCCACGGCCCGGGCAGCCAGGACGCCGGCGGGCGGACGCCCGAGGGGAGCGCGCGGGGACTAGATGCGGACGCAGAAAGGAGCCTACACACGCCTCACGCCGCTCCTAGAGTGCACAGTCACCGGTGTAAGTGACTGGGACCGAGGACCAGGTGCCGGCGCCGCGGCCTTGCGGCGTCCCTGTTCTCCACAGCCGAGGCACTACAAAGCTCCCGCGAAGGGAGAAGCTGCGGGGCCGGCTCCAAAACGCGCTCTCCCGCCGTCCCGCCCCCGGTGGTCCCGATCGGAGGCGGAGCTAGAGACGACGCAAGCGTCGTGACGTGTACCCAGGCTGTTGCTGTGGGAACGGCTGGAAGGGCTGGAAGGGCTGGAAGAGCTGGGGAGGGCTGGGGAGGGCGGGGCGCCGAGCCGGACCCTAGACCTGGCTCAGTCCTGAAAGCCGGCCGTCTTCGCTCCGCACGGGCCTCCTACCCGCCAGGCCAGGTGCTGGAGTGCTCCGGCCTCCGGCAGAGGAGTTCTCCCCACGGTGACGTCAGCGGTCTGTGGCTGTCGCCTCTTCCTGCAGCGCCAGACTCCGCCCGGCCTCAAAGTGCGCGTTTGTGCTGTGCGGTGGGATGTAAACAACCCTCTC
The DNA here is from genome assembly GCA_020662805.1 of Glaucomys volans. Classification (NCBI taxonomy): domain Eukaryota; kingdom Metazoa; phylum Chordata; class Mammalia; order Rodentia; family Sciuridae; genus Glaucomys; species Glaucomys volans. The sequence goes on from JAJEJO010003260.1 coordinate 266,008, forward strand.
CCAGCGGTTTAGACGTTGGCCTGCAGAAGAAAAATATTTTCTGTCCTTCTCTAAGGGTAAGAAGTCATCCTTACACTGGTGGGGACCTGAGTGGGGAGAGACTGTCTACGCACTGGGAAATCGTATCTCTTTAGGTGCTATGGGGGACACTTACCGAGACCTCCACTGTCACTGACCCCTGGGCAGAAAAGGGTTTGTGTTCAAGAATAATAATTAGGTAGCGTGCCGTCCCTTGTCCTGAACTGAACGGAATCTGTAGTAAGCAGGCCTAGAGAGTTCCGACTGCAGATTGTGCATTTGTGCTATGCGGTTGGATGGAAACAATCTTCTCCTGGCGGTAGATCAGAGGGCCCTAGGACGAATGTCTCAAAGAATAGAGAAAACAGCAGAATAACCATGTTTAAAGAAATATGGAGATAAATTTTGGAAAAAGTGCCTGAAAGAATTGAAACTTGTTGACTATGGGGATAGGTAGGGCAGAAGACGGTAGTTTTTTGTTATAATCCTCCTGGGATTTATTTTACATTCCAAGCAGAATACAAACCCTACTTTAGTAAAAATAAAAGCTTTAAAGAGAAAGTAGTCTTATGGTTAAAAAAAAAAAAAACCTACACTATTGAGTATCAATTTCATGCATCATTCCGAAGTACATCGTCCATTTACTCTAGTGTGTGGAGTTTATATTGTGCTCAGTAGGATCTCCTAGAAAGTTTACTAACATCAAATTTTAGTGAACTGGGAGTAGTATTTGATCATTGTATCAGATCAGAGGCAGATCTGATAAATTGAAAAAACAGTTCTTTGTGATTAATTTCCTAAGTAAAAATTCTCATATCCAACAATAAGAAGTGATAATATAGATTATAAGACAAATCCACATGGCAATCATAAAAATTGTCTTTTAGGAAAATATGTATTGATGAAATAATCATAGAGGTTAACTTTATAAGTCATAAAAAGAAATAGTATATATGATATAAAAAATATACTACAATTTAAAAAATAAAACTATATGTCTAGGGAAAAAAGGCTGAAGTAATCAAGAGAGATTAATTCATGTTTTCTCCCCCACACACACTTTCTACAATGAGCATGTATAATTACTTTTAAAATATTTAAAAACTATATTCTTATAGTGAATCTCTAAAAAAACTAAGTCTACCCTACAACCTTACCTCAGTTTTTGACAATTTTCAAATCTTCCTGGGAATGTCAGAGCCACATCTAAAGCAGTTTTTATAATTAATTGTATTTGGCACTGAGGCTGGGGAAGGGAAGAGAGAACAGAAAGTGCTAATCTGGAAAATAGCTGTGCTTTTTATAACTGGAAGAATATCATATAGTAAGACAAATAAACTGAAATAAAGGCCACAATAGACTTTATTGTCCTGTATGTGGAGAGGCTGATTCTCTCTCAGGGCTCTTTGATCAGGTTTCTGGGCTGTAAATACTTAGATGACATATAGGAACAATGTCTCATATTAATATATAGCATTTTAAGCAAGTATGCATAGAATGCCTACTACATTCCAGATATTGTGAGATGTGGTGGTGAAAATGGGTATGCACCTTAAAGATGAATATAAACTGGAAGGGAAGATAAATGATTAAATGAGCAATGACAAAAAGACTCTCAAAGAGTAAAATAATTGAGCAAATACATGGGAGTCCAATCTGGTCTGGAAAACCCTTTCAGGACATTTTGAGGGTTTTTTGGTTTGTTTGTTTGTTTGTTTTTTCCTTAGAGTAATAAGGATTGAACCCAGGGGCACTCAGAGCTTTATCTCCAACCCTTTTTATTTTTTATTTTGAGGCAGTGTCTTGCCAAGTTGCCCAGGCTGGCCTCCAGTTTGGGAGCCTCCTGCCTTAGCCTCTAAATAGGTGAATTACAGGGTGTGCACCACTTGCCAGCAGGAAAAAATGTTGAAGGTTTAAAAAACTTATAGTACCTTGATATAAAGAGTGCTTAATACACAGTTTCTTAATTGATAAATAAAAGACCCTGCAGGTCAGTTCTTGGGTTCACTCAGGGGTTCATGTGCAGTCTTCAGTAATAGTGTAGTATTCTACACTCCATTTTAGTTGTACTCCCTGCTCCCATGTGAACACACCTACATCTGTCAGTGGAAAATCCTTTTTTTTTTTTTTTTTTTGGTCTTAAGGACTGAACCCAAGGACACTTTACCCCTGAGCTACATTCCCAATTCTATTTTTATTTTAAGATAAGGTCTCACTAAGTTGTTTAGGGCCTCACAAAGTTTCTGAGGCTGGCCTCAAACTTGCAATCCTCCTGTCTTAGCCTCCTGAGACTCTGGGATTACAGGTGTGTGCCACCATACCTGGCAAACCCAGAGAAACTTAGGGATACAGACTGAGGTTAACCAGAGCCAAACTGAATTTTCAGACTAGGCTTCTAAGTATTGAGCTTCATAGGCTAAGCATGTATTTCTAGAACTGGACTACAGCTGAAAATGCTGAGAAGGTGAGGTCAAGGAAAGAAGATTTATCTATCCAACACCAGTTGTCTCGTTCCCCTACCTCTGCCAGCAAGAAATTATTATGCAACTAACATATTTTCATCAGGTTTTTCTCTGATTTACCCTGACAGATATGTGAGAATGATGTGCACTGCCAAGAAATGTGGAGTTCGATTTCAGCCTCCAGCTATTATCTTAATTTATGAAAATGAAATCAAAGGAAAGAGTCGCCAGCGCATCATGCCAGTCAGAAATTTTTCAAAGTTTTCAGGTACCTCATATTTTATCTTGCCTTCTAATATATTCTCTAAGTATTATTATTATTCTCTTAATAAGAATAGTTGTGAGTCTCTTACAATGAAGTGACATTGACTTCAGAGTCAACGGATGTAGGTTCAAATCATGACTCTATCAGGGACTACATGTGTGACTTCTGTGTAAATTACTGAAGTGAACTTCAGTTTCCATATCTATAAAGAGGAATTGATAATTTTGAGTTTGTTAACTGATAATTTAATTCTTTTTAAAATGTTGTGTGAACTAAATGAGATATCATTATACAGTAATATTAATTCACTTCTCTCCCTCCAAATGTTTTTAATTTATAATCTTAGCATTTTATTAGCACCACTACTGCTGCCTAAAAGCTAGAATGCCATTTGTTTCTTCTTGGATATGTTCTTCAGTTAAAATTTTTTACATCTCCACAAAGTGATTTTAAGTAAAATGTATATCCATCCTTCCTCTTCCACACTCAAAACTCAATTATTTATTCTATAAATAATTAATTCCAATAAAACCATTTAGCCTCTTGTCTATAATGTGGACAATGATGTCAGGGTTCTAAGTTTTTTGTTCTATTTTGTTCTTGGAAAATTGTTTTATTTTGTTTATGGTGTATTAATTGCTTGTGGTGTATATGATATATGTAGTATATGTTTTCCGCCTTTCCTAGATTGCACCAGAGCTGCTGAACAATTGAAGAATAATCCACGACACAAGAGTTACCTGGAACAAGTATCCCTGAAGCAGCTAAAGAAGTTATTCACTTTTTTACGAGGTCACTTGTGGGGACAGAGTTTGGCAGAAACGATGGAACAAATTCAACGGGAAACAACCATTGATCCTGAGGAAGACCTGAACAAACTAGATGACAAGGAGCTTGCCAAAAGGAAGAGCATCATGGATGAACTTTTTGAGAAAAATCAGAAGAAGAAAGATGATCCAAATTTTGTTTATGATGTTGTGGTTGAATTCCCACAGGATGAACAACTGCAGTCCTGTGGCTGGGACACAGAGTCAGCAGACGAGTTCTAACACTAAACACTCAGTTTATTGGAGTAGCAAAATATCCATGTTTATATAAAAACATAGATGTGTTCTATAAATACCTGTAAAGAACACCAATTATATATATTGGGTCATAAAACGAGGACATTTATATCTACTATGTAGGTGCATGAGGAATAGAAGAAAAACAATATAGGAATCTGCCTTTAAGGAACTTGCAATCTAATTGGAAGATAACTCAAAAACTTCTGAAAAGCTAATTAACAGTATTAAGCAGCAAAAATATTAGAGCCAGATGATCGAGGCTAAAGTCAGAGCTTAGGATTATTCTAAGGTAAAATAGTCAGGAAAGACTTTTTCCTTTAATGAAGAAATAGGACTTTGCCTGGATCTTGAAATGGTAGTATTTTTATTAAAACATTTGTAGGATTCCAGTTGAGGGCAGTGGAGAAAAGGTAAAAGGAGACAAGAAATAAAAATTTTTATATGAGGAACAGCAAATTATAGTTTGATGAGATTAAAGGGTATATATGGTTACCAGGAAATTATCCTTTATGCATTATGCCTTTATATATATGAACATTATTTTGTATGAATATAGCTCTGGTGTAGAAATGTACCTCTGCAAAATTCCTTGCTGCTGCAAGTGGATGTTATGTGATGGATAAGAGGGAAGTTCTGCTCCTCTGGAATAAGGAACGTATACTAAGGACATTCCAAAACTGGGAACCTCTTCCCATAAATGAGAGGTAGGTTTGTAAAATGGGAAATCCACCCGTAATAAAGGAACAATAGGTACTGCCAGTTTAAACCTGTTCATGAATTTGGTTGTACAAAGAAAGGATTGTTGTTTAATAAGGTTATCTGTGTATAGATACATTTGTTTTTACCTGAATATTATTTAATTGGTAAAAATCCTATATTTTCTATAAGGAAATTAATATTTATTAGTAAAACTGTAAAAACAATTACTCATTCTACCTATTTATTCCTACTCTCTTTATTAAATGCCCCATTGAAATGTATCATCTGCACAGTGATTTCACAGGGTCTTAAAATAATCACATCTCAGACACTTATCAAAGATAGCAAAAGAATTTTCAGAATTAGAGATCCTTCCATATCTACATAGTGTTCCATTTATTCTATTGTATAAATATAGGTAATTTATTTTTAAAAATGACCTTAGGTAAATTTCTCTTTTCACTATTACAAGCTATGCTGCAACAAATAACCTTATACGTTCTCTTTTTGTCCACACACAAGAATATCCATAAGACAGGTGGGCATAAAGGTACATACCTGTAATTTCAGTGACTCAGGAGGCTGAGGCAGGAGGCTCACAAGTTTAAGGCCAGCCACAGCAACTTAGTAAGGCCCTGTCTCAAAATAAAAATAAAAAGAGCTGGGGATGCAGCTTAGTGGTAAAACATTCTTGATTCATTCCCCAGTACAAAACAAACAAACAAACAAGGATATCTATAGGATAAATGCCTTCAGGGGAATTTTGGGGTAAATACATTCTAAATTTTAATAAATGTTAAGTTGTCCTCTATAAGTGTTCATTCATTATGTATGTATGTACTCTTAATGAGCAGCTATTGTATACTAAGCCCGTAGGGTCTGGAATACAGCAGTACACACAACAAAGTCCTTGTCTTTACTGAGTTTAGAGTCTAGTTAGAAAGGAGAGACAGATAAACGCACAGAATAATGTAAGATGACAAGTCCTCTGTATTAAAAATAGGAGGCAAGAATGATGGAGGGGGTGGGAGCCACTGTTTCAGATAAGGTGATGAGAGAAAATCTTACTGAAGAGGTGATAATTGAGCAAAGGCCTGATAAAAGTAAAGAAAAATTGATGTGCTTTTCAGGATTAGTAGGGAAAGTTAAATGCATAGGCCCTGGGGCTGGAATGTGCTTGGCATATTCGAGGAAAAGCAGGAAGCCCACAGAGCAGAGAGAAAATGGCAGATGAGGTTTTACCAATGCATAGCACTTATGATGAAGGTTATTCATGCCAACTTCGGCTGGGGATGTGGCTCAGTGGCAGAGCACTTGCCTGGCATGCAGAAGCCCTGGGTTTCGTTCCCAATCTTTCTCTCTCTCTCTCTCCCACACACACACACACACACACACACACACACACATTTTCTGCAACGAAGGTTGTGCCAACTTAAAACTCTCAGCAATACATTCAGAGTATCTGTTTTCCCTACATTCTCAACAGAAAGTGTAATCAAACTTGTTGAAATTTTCCAGATTTATAATTTTAAAAGTTCCTCACATTTAATTTGCATTTCTCTTATTTTGAGTAGGATTGAGTATATTTAAGAGCCATTTTTTAAAAATGTCTTTTCCTCATTTTTGTATTGGGTCACTGGTCTTTTTCTCACAGAATGATAAAAGTTCCTTATTAAGGAAATTAGTAGCCGGGTATGGTGGCGCATGCCTGTAATCCCAGCTGCTCGGGAGGCTGAGGCAGGAGGATCAAGAGTTCAAAGCTAGCCTCTGCAAGGGCAAGACGCTAAGCAACTCAGTGAGACCCTGTCTCTAAATAAAATACAAAATAGGGCTGGGGATGTGGCTCAGTGGCCAAGTTCCCTTGAGTTCAATCCCCGGTTCCAAAAAAAAAAAATGGAAATTAGTTCTTGTTCTATAAAACGAACTGTAAATATTTCCACCTTGTCTCTTCTTTTCTTCCTTTTTTTTCCTTTTCTTCATTTTTTCTATCTCTTCTTCTTTCCTCTTTGTGATAATTTTTCCAGGCAGAATTTTTTTAATGCAGTTAATTGATGGATACTTCTCTCTACACTCCTGATTTTTTTTTTTTTTCCCTTATGTAGAAAGGCATTGCCAAGCACGGTGGCACATCCCTGGGCTCAGGAGACTGAGGCTGAAGGATCCCAAGTTCAAGGCCACCTTAGCAACTTAGTGAGACCCTAAGCAACTTAGCAAGATCAAAATTTAAAATTTTTTAAAAATGGGCTGGGGATGTGGCTCAGGAGTGAAGCACCCTGGGTTCCATCCCTGGCATAAAAAAAAAAGAAAAAGAAAAAGCACATGCATTTCTCTTTTTGGCAGTGCTGGATCAAAACCAGGGCCTTGCACATGCTAACCAAGCACTCTACCACTGAGCTGTACCCCACTGCCAGCACATGAAATTACTTTTTTTTTTAATATACACATGAATTACTTTGGTATAAAATATGAGGTGAATTCATCTTTTTTTCCCAGATGCCCCTTCGATTTTCCCAACACTGCTGTATATTGAATTACCTATCTTTCCCCCATTGACTTGAAATGTCACTTTACCTTATACTAAATCCCTGTATGTAACAAAATAGTCATCTTTTCACAATGTTAATGTCTTCTGCAGCATATTTCCCAATTCATGTTTTTTGATATTTATTGAAGTCACCTTATTTATCTACTAGGATTGGAACATGATACAAAATAGGCCATAACTTTTGCCTTTGAAATGTTACATAGTTCAACCAAAGCAACAGAATTAGCAAACATATGATGATAAAGGTACTGACTATAACTAGAGCAGAAGGGGGATATCATGTGAATTGAGAAAAATTATTTTTCTTTATATATCATCTCTGTCCAAAGTTAATACCTCTAACTGAGCCCTTTTAATCTTTTCCAATATAAAATTAATACATATTCATTACTTTAAAATTCTAAAATACTAGAATGTAAAAATGAAATGGGAAAATTCTCTCTTCGTCTTCCCCCAATTCCTCCTCAGAGAAGCTGGTTTCCCTAGAGGGACTCCATCACTTTTCTACATTGGCATCATCCATTCTTCCTCCCTCTGTGCCCCCTTCTCTCTCATTTTCAGCTTCATTCTCTTTGCTGCTGGTGTTATGCAGTCTATAAACATACCTGTTAGGATCCTTCCATATTAAAACCAATGAAACAAAAAAAACCTGAATTTTCTCTCAGTCTTAATTTGTACAATACTATACCAGATTTTAGCTCATGGAGATATTAGATAAATCTCACACACACACACCGCTATTTAGAGCAGATCTGGCTATAGTTCATTTCTAGAAATGCAACTTGGCCTGTGAAGCTCAGTACTTCAAGGCCTTCCCTGAAAATTCATTTCACACTGATTAACTCAGTCTGTTGGATCCCTAAGATTCTCTGGTTCATTGACTGATGTAGGTTTGCTCACATGTGAGTCTGTAGTACAACTCGGATGGAGCTCTTGGAACACTACACTCTTACTGAAAACTGTATGCAAACCCCTGAATGAACCCAAGAACAGACCTACAGGGTCTCAGGAGGCTAAGGCAAGAGGATCTCAAGTTCAAAGCCAGCCTCAGCAAATGAGCAAGGCCCTAAGCAAATCAGTGAGACCATCTCAAAATAAAATACAAAAAAGGGGTGGGGATGTGGCTCAGTGGTTGAGTGCCCCTGAGTTAAATCCCTGATACAAAAAAAAAAAAAAAAAGGAAAGAAAGAAAGAAAGAGAAAGAAAGAAAGAAAAGAAACTGTGTCTCAAGCACTTTCTACATCAAGGTACTATGGTGTTTAACCTTAAACATTTTTCCCTGAGAAGTTTGCCAGACCAGATCTATCTTCCTTGTACTTTCCCAATTATTTTACTTATTATGTTTTTAATAATCATTTAATTGTCTGATATTTGACAACAATTGTAGTGGATCAAAATTGAGGAAAGGTCATTGGATTTGGCAACTAGGTCTCTTGTTAAAATTCAAGAATGAAACCTGAAGGGATTGATTAGGATACAAATCACAAGATATTAAAGACTTTACAAAGGAAACAAGATCACAGATCTAAGTGACAATACTGAAAAGTACAACCTTCTAGGAGAAAACAAAGGAGAAAAAATTCATAAACCTGTGTTAAGCAAAGAGTTCTGAAAACTAACACCAAAAGCATGATCTATAAAATAATATGCTGGATTTGACAACAAGGAGAACATATAAAAACAATGTACAGAGAAACCATTGGCAAATCATTTATCGGAAAAAGGACCTGTATAGGATATATAAAAAACATAACTCAATAATGAAAACAGGAAAAAAAATTTAAACAGGCAAAAGATTTGCATAAACATTTTATTGAAGAAGATAGACAATTGATAATAAGCAAATGAACAGATGCTCGACATCATTAGCCATTAGGGAAATAGAAATAAAAACTACAAGCCTAGCACACAGGGGCACACACCAGTAATCCCAGAGACTTGAGAGGTTAAGGCAGGAGGATTGCAAATTCCAGTCCAGACCAGCAATTTAGCGAAGCCCTAAGCAACTTAGTGAGACCCTGTCTCAAAATAAAAAATAAAAAGTGCTGGGGATGTGTAGCTCAATAGTAAAGCACCTCTGGGTTCAATTCCTAGTTACTTCCCACTTCCCCACACACCAAGAAAAAAGAAAAGAAATAAAACTATAATAAGATGCTACTTAAAACCCACCAGAATGTCTATTTAAAAAAAAAGGATACATAATGTTGGTGAGAAGGTAGAGAAACCAGAAACTTGCTACATTGCCAGTGGTAATGTAAAATGGTATAGCAACTTTGGAAGACAGTTTGGCAGTTTCTTAGAAGTTATGCAGAAACTCATACTCACCAATAATTCTACCCATAGGCATCTACCTACAAGAAATGAAAACACAACCATAAAAAGACTTGTATGTGAATGTTTATAACAGCATTATTCATAATAGGCAAAAAGTGAAAACAATACAAATGTCTATCAGTTGGTGAATGGAGAAATAAAAGGTGGGGTATCCATACAACAGAATATTACTCAGCATTAAATAGGAACTAAGTAGTGATGCATGCTACAAGGGCTGATCCTCAAAAATATTTATGTTAAGTGAAAGAATTCAGACACAAGAACTACATATTCTATGCTCCATTTATATGAGATATCAAAGAAAAGGAACTCTACGTAGAAAGCAGATTAGTGGTAGCATGAAGCTGGAGCTAAGGAATAGGAATGGACTGCAAATGGGTATGAGAGATATTTTTGGGAGATACTCTAAAACCAGATTGTGTGATGTTTGCACAATTCTGTAAATTCACTAAAATCATTCCTTTGTACACTTAACAGATTAATTTTATGGCATATATTGTAAGTGAATATAGCTATTTTTAAAGTAGGAAACAAGGAACAGAATCAATGTTTGTTGACCACTGGCATGAGACTGAGCCTTAGGTACTGAAAGTATGAATAAAACTGTCTTGAACCCACCTAGAGGTGGAGATGGAAAAAGATAGAAAAAGAATAATGCATTCATTCAAGAAACCTTTTCCTTTTTTTTTTTTTTTTTTTTTTTTAGCGCTAGGAGTTAAACCTAAGGCCTTGGACACACTGGGCAGTGTTCTGCCATGGAGCTACACCCTCAGTCCACAGTAAATACTTTTGAGTATTCGCTCTGCGGAAACTCACCAAGTTCCCTAGGAAGGGGCAGTTTTAAAGGAGAGGGAAGGTGAGGCACAATAATCCTTGGGCGGCAGAGGCAGGAGGATCACAAGTTTGCTGCCAGCTTGGGTAACTTGGTGAGAATCTGTCCCAAAATGAAAAATGAAAAGGGCTTGGGCCAAGGGCAGTGGCTCACCCCTCTAATTCCAGCAATTTGGGAGGCTGAGACAGGAGGATCATGAGTTCAAAGCCAGCCTCAGCAATGACAAGGTGCTAAGCAACTCAGCAAGACCCTGTCTCTAAATAAAATATTAAAAAGGTCTGGGGATGTGGCTCAGTGATAAAATGCCCATGGGTTCAGTCTCCAGTACCAAAAAAAAAGAAAAGGGGGGAGAGGGGTTGGGTATATAGTTCAGTGGTAGAGGGCTCCTATGTTCAATTCTTTGTACTGCCCAAAATCCTATTCCAAATAACTGTAGTCAAAGCATTTCATGGTGGCATTTTTGAGTCCTGTGGATTTTCTTCTCTTTTTTAATCCACCCTAACTGTTCTTGTTATAGTAATTTTTTCCGTGGACAAAGAAATCCTGAGGAAAATCAGTTTTTTTATTTTATTAAATTCAGTCTTTAATTGCTCATTCAGAAACTGATTATGTTGATAAATACCAGATTTATTACATTATCTTCCTTTCTATTATTATTCCTCTGTAACCAAATAGGTTAGAATATCAAACAATTCAACTCAGAGGGAGTTTATCGTAAACAGACTGAATTCATAATTTCACATTTTTAATAAGATGAATTCTTAAAGTAATTAGGCCTTATAATAATCATCATCTTTTTCTTTTTAATAGGGAGGGGAAGAGGGAGGTAATAAACTAGTGCCCAGATAACTACTAGTTTCAGTTTGAAAATCCTGGAAATCATCGAATATTGAGCGGGCAGGCTGTCATGTTTTAGGAGCTTTAGGGGGAAAAGTAGAACTGATCAAAAAAGTTAAACATTAATTTTGAAACTTAATTCTAAAACCTTCCTTATCTATAAATAATTCATGTTTTAAAACACTCATAGAATCACAATGGTACTCTCCCTCAAAACTATTTTTAAAACTTTCAAGTCATTCCTATATAATTAACCCAACCATCTCAGCACAACCATCTTGTTTTAAAATGAGAAAATTACAGCCCAGCTAAGAGAGAGCTGACCAAGATAAAAAGCTAAGAACTCAAGTGTATATTACCTAAAGTGTATATTACTTCATCTACATGTCAGAAAAATGAAGTAGATGAAGTAATATTCTGCAGACGTCCAATTCAGGTAGGCATAAGGGATGTGACCACACTTTGGTATAAAACTTGAGTAACTAAGTTCTAAACTCTAAAACTTAAAAAGTATGTCTTATTCAGTGGATACACACATAGAATTACAAATACACGCACACACACAAAAAAAAAAACCTTGAGTTTTAGAAGAAAAAAAATGTTCCCACAATTGTGTAATGATGTAGTAAGAGAAAGGTGAATAGAACCAAGGTCTTCTGTTCCCTTATATAGTATCTACTGCCCAGTTTTTCAAAGTACTTTACTGGTAAGATCTAGAATGCCATCATCAAAATATTATCTTCCACAGAAAAGTGTTCTTAAACCTAAAAGAAATTACTAAATTGCTTCATGCATTATAATAAATAAGGACTTTTAATGATTTTTTTCCAATATGATAGTTATTAAGGTGGTTTCATGGCAAGTTGGCCAGCATGTAACCAGAACAATACTCCATTTAAAAAAATACTTAGGGGCTGGGGTTGTGGCTCAGTGTTGGAGCACTTGCCTAGCATGTATGAGGCACTGGGTTTGATTCTCAGCACCACATATAAATAAATGAATAAAATAAAGGTCTATCAACAGCTAAAAAAATTTTAAAAAATAATTATTACTGTATCAGAAAAAAAAATCCCACACATGCTCCATCAAAAGCAAAAAACAAAAAGTTGGAAGTATATATTTAAGACAGGGTACACTTTAAAATAAAAAATGTTTTCTGGACTACTTAGAAGCAGCTTGTCGGCTCCTTCTTGAATCTTGTCTTCAGCCCTCCTGCCTTCACTCCAGCCTCCACCACGGCCATCAGGATGAAGTCCTACAAGATGTCCACCTCTGGCCCCTGGGCCTTCAGCAGCCGCTCATACACCAGTGGGCCCGGTGCCTGCATCAGTTCCTCCAGCTTCTCCCAGGCGGGGCAGCAGGAGCAGCTTCAGGGGGAGCCTGGGCTCCCGCATGGGTCTGAGCAGCAGCTATGACGGGGCTGGCAGTGTGGGGGGCATCACAGCAGTCAACGTAAACCAGAGCCTGGTGAGCCCCCTCAAGCTGGAGGGAGACCCCAACACCCAGGCTGTGCGTACTCAGGAGAAGGAGCAGGTCAAGACCCTCAACAAGTTTTCCTCCTTCATCAACAAGGTGCGGTTCCTAGAGCAGCAGAACTAAATGCTGGAGACCAAACGGAGCCTCCTCCAGCAGCAGAAGACTGCTCGCAGCAACATGGACAACATGTTTGAGAGCAACATCCACAATCTTCGGCGGCAGCTGGAGTCACTGGGCCAGGAGAAGCTGAAGCTGGAGGCAGAACTCGGCAACATGCAGGGGCTGGTGGAGGACTTCAAGAATAAGTATGAGGATGAGCTCAATAAGCGTACAGAGATGGAGAATGAATTTGCCCTCATCAAGAAGAAAGTGGATGAAGCTTAGATGAACAAGGTAGAGCTGGAGTCTCCCTGGAAGGGCTGACTGAGGAGATCAACTTCCTCAGGCAGCTATATGAAGAGGATATCCGTGAGCTGCAGTCCCAGACCTCCGACAGGTCCGTGGTGTTGCCCATGGACAACAGCCGCTGCTTGGACATGGATGGCATCATTGCTGAGGTCTGCGCCCAGTATGAGGAGACTGCCCAACCCAGCAGGGCCGAGGCCGAGAGCATGAACCAGATTAAGTATGAGACGCTGCAGACACTGGCTAGGAAGCACGGGGATGACCTGCGCTGCACCAAGAATGAGGTCTCTAAGATGAACCACAACATCAGCCACCTGCAGGCCGAGACTGAGGCCCTCAAATGGAAGAGGGCATCCCTGGAGGCTGCCATCGCTGATGCTGAGCAGCATGAGGCACTGGCCATTAAGGATGCCAATGCCAAGGTGGCCGAGCCGGAGCCAAGCAGAACGCGGCACGGAAGCTGCGCGAGTACCAGGAGCTCATGAACGTCAAGCTGGCCCTGGACATGGAGATCGCCACCTACCTACCGCAAGCTGCTGGAGGGCGAAGAGAGCCAGCCGGAGTCTGGGATGCAGAACATGAGTATCCATATGAAGACCACCAGTGGCTACTCAGGAGGACTGAGCACATCCTATGGAAGCCTCTCCAGTCCTGGCCTCAGCTACGGCCTGAGCTCCTTCCAGCCCAGCTTCAGCCCCAACTCCTTCAGCCGCACCAAGGCTGTGGTTGTGAAGATTGAGACTTGCCATGGGAAGCTGGTGTCTGAGTCCTCTGATGTCCTGCCCAAGTGAACAGCCTCTGTAGCTCCTCCCAGTCTCCTGCCTCCTACTGCTGCCCCCAAGCCTCTGGGAGAGGGGAGCACAGGGAAGAAGAGACCTACCCAAGGCTCAGCCCTAGCCCTTACCCACCCCTGGGGGCCCCCTGTTGTGCCTGGAGTACCCCCTCTTGCCCATGCCCTCAACCCCAAACCAATTCATTTGTTTTTTCCAAAATAAAGGTTCGGGTGGCCCTGCCAATGAAAAAAAATGTTTTTTGTTTCTAATTAAATATGGACACCTGATCTAGGAATTTCAGTTTCTGGTGTGACAGTTCTTAGGTTAGCAAATTCCATTAGGTAGTCTGCCTCATCACCCTTGACCTTGTTGATCACAGCCTTGTGTAGCTGGAACAGTAAGGTTACCACTTGCTCTCTACTTAGAAATAAAATTTTAACCAGAGCCAAGAAATCTGTTAGCATTACTATTACATATTTCTCAATTACCTTGTCACTCTTCACTTTTATTATGTACTGATGCTAGTGATCTTCACATTTTTGGTCTGTTGCATTTTCTTCCCTCAAGAAACAGAAGTATCTGTTATTTCTGATCATGAATCACAGAAATTAAATGGATAAATTTAAATTGTAACATAATACCCAATTAATGTTTATAACTTTTATTTTTAGGCATCAACTAAAAAGGAATTTAAATTTTAAAAATGAAAGCAAAAAAGGGGGAAATTTTAATAGAATCCTCAAAATTCACTCCATCCCAAACTTTTTTTATCCAAGATTTTTAATCTCTTCCCTTGCCTTTTTCTCTTCACTCTTACCAAACACTTCTCACCCTAAAATTAGAATTATCAACTAGTAACGATTTTTGTTATTGTTGTTGTTTCTTTTTGTGGGGCTTGGGATCACACCTAGGGCCTCAGGTACGCTAGGCAAGCTCTCTACCACTGAGTCACATCCCCAGTCCACAAAAGAAGTTCTGAGAGTTACATTTTCTCTCTCATATCTACTATCTATTTGAGAAATACTAACATACTCCAAAACAGGAAAAGGCTAAAAGGAGACGGTAATACCTTGAAAAAAATATAAACTTGTGTTAATTATCCAATACTGGGGCATTGTTTGTAAGCTTGCCCAAGGATTATTTAATTTTCTAGAACAATGTAATTGTGTTTGATCTTGCTGTTTTCCTATTGATTAGAGCCTAGTCATTGTGCAGTTACATATTAACTTGACTTCTATCCAGTAAAGAAGAGAACCCTGAAGGTTATGGTTTATTTTCCTATAAGACATCATCCACTTTTCTTTATCACCCATAAGCAGTATTTTAATATGCTCTTATGAATGCCTATGAATACTTAGTTCTTCAACGTACGCTGAACCAAGGCTGGGGATATAGCTCAGTTGGTAGAGTGCTTACTTGTCAAGCATAAGGCCCTGGGTTCAATCCTCAGCCTGCAAAAAAAAAAAAGTAGTCTGAACCTGCTTTACCATCTTTCTGGTCCTCCTCATCAGTGAGTTAGTAAGTCTTAAAGTTGTACTTATTTTATGTTTATATGAGAGTTATATTTTTAAATTTTTGAAAATTATTCTTTGACACCTATAGCCCATATGATACCAAGATTAACATCTTTTTGGACTTGGGGGCATCTTTTTGATGTAATGGACTGAGATATTTTAAACTTTCCACATTTCCACCTGTAAGAGGAGCTGAGAACAGGAAACAGGAAAGAACAGAAAGCTTGAGGCAAAAAATGGAAGAGGCCAAGCTGAGCAACCAGACAGAAGGACAATTGCCACAGTAGGAGTCACCCCTGTCTGGGTCCCGGCTAGCCCAAGCAATCAAGCTGTGTCACTGTCTTCTTGATAATGCTTCTGAGAAGGTCCACCCTTTCACTAAACAACTGAACCAGTGAGCTCCAGAATTTCTCAAGAGACTGGGGGCAGCAATCTAGCTGTAAAAGTTGTGGTATGTGGATAATGGTTACAAGAATTGCCTTGAACATATGAAGCAAGTGCACTGTGTCCCTTAAAACTCCTTCCCAGTGGCTCTGCCATAGACCACAGTCATAGTTCGAGTTTAAGGAAAATAGGATGCTTTGCTATTGCTGCAAATATGGAAAAAAAAAAAAAAGCTACCATCAGAGGGCAGTATTTGTTCTTTAATTTATGAAATGGTAGCTTTGACTTGGCACCAGAAGAATGTTAGCTATATTTTCTGTAATTTAAACAACATGTCCTCATCCACATTCAGGGTAAGTTTTACTCAACCTTTCATTGCCTTTAAATAATCTTTTTAAAATACTAGAATGGCCGTGCGCAGTGGTACTGAGGTAGAAGGATCATAAGTTCAAGGCTGGCTTAGGCAATTTAGCGGGACCCTGTCTTTAAATAAAAAATAAGAAGGGCTGGGGCTGTAGCTCAGTGCTAGAGCATCCCTGGGTTCTGTCTCCAATACAACATAAAATGCTAGGATGCCTGTGTCATACTTAGAGTCATTCTTTATCAATGTATCTTAAGCACTTACTCCATGCCAAGCACTACTGTGGGAATGGAATACCAGGAGGACAAGGCAGGCAGGATCCTGCCTTCATGAAGCTCACATTTCACTGGGGAGAAATATCATATGGTCATAAACGCTATGCAGAAAATGTAGGGTAATATAAGGTTAACTTCACTTGATCATCATTTCCTCCTAAAGAATATGAAAAGATCAAGGAAAATAAATTATATCAGCCTGATAAAGCCACTGTACGCAAATTTCAAGAGCAGGCAACTAGAACACCTGTATGACCAAGTCACATTTTATCATTTCTTGCCCAATAAGCTTCATTTTTAAAATCCGGCCTTTTTTTCTGTTTTTGATTTATTTGTTTATTCCTGGACTGTCCTCACTTTCTTTAAAAGGTTGATGAGAAGGAGCCAGGAGTTAGCTTTTCTTTTGCTTTTCCTCTCTCCAAATCCGAGGATTTCATTCACAGCTGAGCCTAAACCTTCCCTTGGAACTGGGCCTCCTGCCTCCACCTCTCTTCTAAGCTCCAGGTGTATGTTAGCCTTCTTCCAGGTATACAGAGGTAACACTTACTAGAATTTAAAGTAACTTAGACTGCGAAGTAACATCACATTCAAAGAACAAGATTGAGATTTTATAATATTTTGAGCAACTGGACTAAAACCAACAGGATGAAATATTGTGGAGATAAAATATTCACCACTTATATTAAGAAATATTAACAGCAGTACCACAGGATGGAAAAGAATTCACTTAACAGCAATTAGTGTGAAACAGGAAGTTTAATCAACAGCAGATTCAGTATGAACACTGAGGAGTGGCTGTCGAGGAGCTAATGTAATCTTTTGCTACACTCATTGAGGCTTAATGTCCAGATCAAAGAAAGGAATGGCCCCATTTTATGCTGCACTTAACCTTATATTACCCTACTTTTTCTGTCTGAAAATGTGTTCTGTTCCAGGAATCTCATTTCTTTTTTTTTTTTTTTTTT
>JAJEJO010003260.1:283319-317800 GCA_020662805.1 Glaucomys volans
CCACCACGCCCGGCCAGGAATCTCATTTCTAAAGGAACATTGACAAACGTAAACCCCTTAGAGTGACCATGTCACATGAGAATCCTTTGAAAGAAGTGGTAGGATTTTTGCTTGGAAAAGAGATTACTCTTCGGGTTTTCAGTAATTTAAAGACTTCCATGTAGAGACTTCCATGTAGAGTAGTATATTAAGTACTTCCAGAGGGAAAAAAACAGGCATGGTGAGTGGAAATTTAGGGAGTAGCTCTCACGTCAGTGAAAGACACAATTTTCTGAACATCAACTGCTGACAGTGAGAAGGATGACTTTGTGAAGTAGTGGCCAGGCAGTCCCTGAAAGATATCCAGAGAGGCACTGGAGGAGGTCCACCATCAGTGTTCTCCAGCTGTCTATGGAGTGGCATCCCAGGGAGACAGGATGAAGTCAGGGAGGGAAATGGTCATTGTGGAGTGAAAAAATGAAAACTAAGGAGTTGGGAATAGGACTCCTAATTTATCCACAGCAGCTCAGTTCTTGTGTGTTTGAATTTTCTCCATTTCAGAGCGCCCATTGATACATTCACTAAGGTTCTACTTCTAAAATGAAAATTTGAAAACCACCAGAGATAACAGGTTCTCTTTACCAACTTGGACACAATGCCCTCATTCACTTCTGGGATTTTCCAACCTTTACTGGAATGGGCTTCTTTGAGGGGTTGAAGGGAGGGAAGGAAGGAAGAAAGAAAGAAAGAAAGAAAGAGAGAGAGGGAAAGAGTCTTTCACTCTTTTTTTTTTTTAATAATTTTTAGTTGTCAATGGACCTTTATTTTATTTATTTATATGTGGTGCTGAGAATCAAACCCAGTGCCTCACACATGCGAGGCAAGTGCTCTACCACTGAGCCACACATAGCTCCAGCCCCAGTCTTTCGCTCTTTTGGTTAGCAGCTCTAGAGTCTATAAAGCCTGGCAATCTCTGGAGATGATTGGCATTAACCTTTAAGCCTGTCTTCACAGGCTCCCTTTCCCCTTCCTCCTGTCTTGCCTCATCCACTGATCTCCTCCTGTTGCAGAGAAAGCTTGCCTCCCCATCCTGAGACCTAGTTCCTGTCAGAATTCAAGGCTTGGACACTTTACTTCTGTCCCTGGCCAGCCCTCCAGGAAACACTTGACCAGAACAGGCCCTTGGAGGGGAGCCTGCTGGGTGGAGGACCCCTCCCTGGTAGCTGGGGTTTCCTCCTCACCCCAGGCTCAAGTTCTTTCCTCCTCACTCAGAACCTCCTCAGCACTACTATTTATACCAGGGTTCCCCTAACCAGGCTTCTGTTCAAAGTTGTCATTTGTGCAGTTTTTTTTTTTTTTTTTTTTTTTTGCAGTGCTGGGAATTGAACCCAGAGCCTTGTGCGAGGCAGGCACTCTACCAACTGAGCTATGTCCCCAGCCCATTTGTGCAGTTTTGTTTTAAAATACAGATCCAAGTCACTCCTCAGATTTCCTAAATCCAGATCTCCTAAAACAGGATCTAGGAATCATATTTGTAACAAACTTCCCCAGGGAACCCCATTTGTGAACTTTGGATCTCTACTACACATTCTGACACTGAAGCTGTCTTATCTTACATGATTGTTGGCTTATTTAAACATCTTGTCTTCCCTTACAGTGAAGGATCTTGTGTCACTTGATTTTGTTTCTCCATTTCCTACCACCGAATCAGAATATAGGAGTTGCTTGTCAATGTTTGCAGCTGACATTGGGCTGATGCACGAGAAACCCCTGGTGTCCTCTCTTCTTATCTTCTGAAATTTTTGGCTGCAAAAGTTACTATTTTGGTCAAGACACAAACTTTGAATCTCTACTCAAAATGATGATTCTCAGACTTCAGGATGCATCAGACTCACCTGGAGGACTTGTTGCAACACAGATTGCTGGGGCTGCCCCAGGGGTTTTAATTCAGACAGCCTGGGGCAGGGCCTGTGAATCTGCATTTCTAACAGTCCCCTCCCCCCACCCTACCTCAGACCGCACTTTGATGAACACTGTGCTAGACTTTGGCTTTCCTTCTAATTTTGGGAAATTCACAATTCACAATTCTCTTTTGTTCATATTAGCTCCAATATATTCCATAAAGTCTCTCTGCTTATAGATCACGCCCCAGCCCTTTCTGTGGCTGAAGGGTTCACCCCACCCAGACACTATGCACTTAGAAGCCTTTCTTCAACAGAGGGAAGGGTTACCTCAGGCTGAAGCACTGAGAAAGCTTCAAAAAAGAGGTAGATTCCAGCATGGTTTCCAAGGGGTATTTGTGTATTTAGAAGGAGGAGGAAAGAGCATTCCTCACACAGGCACCACATTGATGGAGACCCCTGAGAACAAGGGTATGTGTTGGGAAAAGACTGAGGAACAACATGCTGAAACACACAAGTCTTCAATGAGGTGGTGAAGTATGTCACGAGCAGGGATTTGTCTGTTGTTAGAACTGCTAGAACCTATTAAGTGCAAGCAACTGCACTGGGGTCTGAGTGATGCTGGTTTTGTTGTCATAGATTATGAAGCTGTTCAGGAGCCTGGAGGCGGGGGTGGATGGAGTTTCTGCATGCCAGGCTGCATGGGCAGCACCATCAGGGGAATGGGCATGTTTACTCCAAGGCCCAGGGTAGATCTTTCCACTTCTTCTTTCTGTGGAAAAAGCCCCCACCCCTGCAGGGTGTGGCAAGAGCTGACCTGAGGAGGAAGCTTTGCTCAATAGGAAATGAGCTGTGATGGTGAAATGAGGAAGCTCCTGGGCTTCAGCTTGATGGTTTTGAATTATGAAAAGAACATGTGAGAAGTGAACATAATTGATAGTGGAAAATTGGAAACCACCCAAACATCCATCAATAAGACATCGGTTAAATAAACTGTGGAGCGTCAATGCGGTGGCACACTGTGAAGCCCACAGGGGAAAAGGAGGTAGAGCTGGACCCAGTGACCTGGAAATAACTCCTGACTATGTGACTAACCAGAAAAACAAGTCACCAAAGAGTGAGCATGTTATGATCCTATGATTTTGAAAATACATCAGCAAAAGCTCGTGGATGTCTACAAGCTGACTGCTCATGATCATCTGTGGAAAGGGGGTGAAATTAAAGGGGGTTGTGGGATTTTTATTTTTCAAATTAATTTTCCAAATGTTTTGAAGTTTTTCAAACACCCCATTGTAATAAATACTAGCTAATGCTTCCTGTAAAGCACTGTTCTGAGTGCTGTAGACCTACTACCTTGTTGAATCTTCCCTACATACCTCTGGAGACAGATATTATTAATCTCTCCCATTACACAGATAAAAAATGTGAAGCACCCCAAAATTTGTACACTTACTTTCTCAATGGTTCTGACTAATCCATTGGATAATAACTAATCTTTAAAAATAAATTAAAAAGAACAGCTACGTGCAAAGAAAAACCCGGAGGAGTCTCTAAAGCTGTCCCTTTAAAACATTGGTCCAAAGATTCCCCTCTGTGTTTTTGGTTCCAGGGATTGAACCCAGGGCTGCTTAACCACTAAGCCACATCCACAGCCCCTTTTTGTATTATGTTTAGAAACAGGGTCTTCTTGCTAATTTGCTTGGGGCCTTGATAAACTGCTGAGGCTGTCTTTGAACTTGCCATCCTTCTGCCTCAGCTTCCTGAGTTGCTAGGAGTACAGCCATGGGTGTTCCCGGCCCCCAACCTTTTTTTTAATGTTTTATTTTGAGACAGGGTCTGGCTAAGTTGCTTAGGGCCTCCCTAAATTGCTGAGGCTGGCTTTGAACTTTCAATCCTCCTGCCTCAGGCTCCAGAGTCGCTGGGATTACAGGCGTGCATCACCATACCCAGCTCAAAAATTCGCTCTTAATTTCAACTCAGATGGGATAATTTAGACCTGAAATACAATAATTTCAGAGCCCAAGGCAAGCCTCACTTCTTTCCTCTGCCCCAAACTCTTGGTTAATGTTTTTGGAACAGGAACAAAATGTTTTCACCAGCCAAATGGAGATTAGTCTTAACATGGAAGTACCTTTGAACAAGGTATAACTATCTCAGATTTCATTGTATAAATCTCTGATTTAATATTATTAAGGTGTAAGTAGGAATTATTTCTAAAAGTCAGGTTGTGATAGGAGAGAAGAGAGGCAGGAAGGAGAGGACCTAAAGAGTATCCCTGGGCTCACATGGGGTAGGCTGGATGCTGCAGTTGACTGTCCACCAGTTAGTAATCATACTACTTTACAGTGACACAAGCCTTACTTTTTGTAAACCCTTGCCCATTATTCAGGTGGGATGACAGAGCCAGAGCCCTGGGCAGCCTGGAGGCAATAAGAGGGTGACAAGGCCACAGGCTGGGGAAAAGTCCCCAGCACTACACCAGGCAGCTAAAGGATAGGGCAAGAGTTCTGATTGTAGCTACTTAATGTGGGGCTTTGCTCCCACCCCTCCCCTACCCAGTCCCATTTCTGGAATCATCCTCCTACTTCTTTCCCACCATTCTTTGCTTCCCTCACTACATACTCACATTCACAGTCTTAAAAAGGAGGGAAATAAGATATTTTTAAAAAGGAATTTGTCCTATCAGGCTGGATTTGTAATCCTAGTCCCTTGGGTCCAATTTAAAGCCCTACCAATTCTTTGAACTTTTTTTTTCACCTTATCACCTGCTGAAGATGGGTGACGCTCCATAACCCAATTGTTTTACCCCTTAATTAGATCCCATCTACTTATTTCTTCATTGTTTTTTTTTTTCTTCATCCAGTCTTGAGTTCTTTGCTTTTTCTTTCCACCTTCCAGTGCTGCAGCAGTTCTGCACACTTAAACAGCTGCTGGCTGGATTCTGCATATTCCTGGTGGCTTTGACTCTGTGATCACATCTCCTGAAAAGGCCATCCTAATGCCAGGGAGTTATGGATATGCTGCACAAAACCATGTTCTCTAGAGGAGAAGAAAAATAAAAATGAAACCAACGGTACTACCATTCCTCTGGGGCAAGTGGATGACTGCTGAAACTTCCTTCAGGGTATGTTCGGCTTGATGGTGTAGGAGGCAGAAACCTAGCATGGGTTACAGGGAAGGCATCTGCTGCTTTTTATTTCACAAGCTCCACATTTCTTGCCTGGGTCACTGCCCACATAGTTCTAAAACTTGCCACTAGGGGGCAGGAGTATGCCAGTGTTAGGCCTCTTCACCTGTCCACCTGTCCCTTTTGGACTGTGGAAGAATTTCTCTCTCTCTCTCTCTCTCTCTCTCTCTCTCTCTCCCTCTCTCTCTCTCTCTCTCTCTCCCCCCTCCCACCCCCTAACCTCTTTTTTTGAGGTGCTGGGGATTGGGATTGAACTCAGGGGCACTCAACCACTAAGTTACACCTGCAGCCCTATTTTGTATTTTATTTAGAGACAGGGTCTCACTGACTTGCTTAGGGCCTGTTGCTGAGTCTGCCTTTGAACTCTCAATCCTCCTGCCTCAGCCTCAGGAGTCACTGGAATTACAAGCGTATGTCACTATGCCTGGCTCTTTTTTTCTTTCTTACCGGAGTTTAACCCAGGAGCATTCTTGCTCTAAGTTATACCCATAGCCCTTTTTAATTTTTATTTTGAAATAAGGTCATCCCAAATTGCCCAGGTTGACCTCAAACTTGAGATCCTCCTGCCTCAGCCTTCAGAGTTGCTGGGATACTTCTGTGCACCACCAAACTGGGTGAAATTTCTTCACAGAGGAATTTCTGATACTCTTGTACAGATTAAGAAACCAAGGAGAGTGAGGTAAATAGGTGACAGCACTTCATGAGTGGCAGAGGTGGAATGTAATCCATGGGCTAGGCATTTTTAGAGTTCACCTGAGTTTATAGCTGATTTCCACATTAGTTTTCAATGTTTTACAAGCATGTTTTTGTTTGTTTGTTTGTTTTTGTTTTTGGTACTGGGGATTGAACTCAGGGGCACTCAGCCACTGAGCCACACCCCCAGCCCTATTTTGTGTTTTATTTAGAGACAGGGTCTCACTGAGTTGCTTAGGGCCTCGCTAAGTTGCTGAGGCTGGATTTGAACTCACAATCCTCCTGCCTCAGCCTCTCAAGTGCTGGGATTATAGGCATGCGTCACCATGCCTGGCTTACAAGCATCTTTTTTAAAGGCAATATGTTAAGAAAATTTCCATGTTGCTGTAGCTCCTTTTTTCCCACTTTCTTTCACGTATTCCTAATTTTTGTCATTTCTAATCCTATCAGTACTCTCCCCAATGTCATAAACAGAGCCTTGTGTCCTTCCACTAACCTTTACCGTGTGTCCCTTAATTGATAGATTTCCTTCTGTGTTGGCATCTGCACTGTTGTCTGTGACTTAAAGATGCCAGCAGAATCACTGGGGTATAAGTGTGTGTGTAAATGAGATTGCTGTACACGTGAGGGCTGGCTAGATGCCCTCAACAGGAGCACACACTCTTGGGGTGGTTTGCCACGTGAATCAGCACATGCCTCACGGCCCCTGGGAGGCTGCTGCGTTAACTAGCGTAATGGATGTGCAAGATGTTTCACAGGGGAAGTTTGTAATGTCCAAGATGTGTGGATTCCCTGGAAATACTGAAGAGTGCCCCTGCCATTTCACAGGTGCGGTCACAGGCTTGGTGGCCCACACCCTTATAGAGCAGCATTCGAGGCTTGACTCCTGAATGGACTAGCTCCCAGGGGAGTCTTGGCCCTTGGAGTCTGACAAGATGGCAGCTGATTAGTTTTAATTTGTTTTAATGGAGATGGAATGCCTCAAAGGACAGACACCCGGGGCCTTGTCAAGTCCACAGAACAAGTTTTAAGGCTGTTTCTGTACTTGCCTAATAAACATTGTGTGCACATGGCCAAATTTGGGATGAGATTTGCTTTCCTGTGTGTGGCAGCGCGGTGGTGGGTCGGCAAGAGACCTGTGGATCTCATCCATTCTCCACCGGATAGACATCCATAATGACCAAATTTCCTGAGATTGGTTCTAAAATCTTATTTACACCCTATTTCAGAGAAAATCCCCAGCAAACATATCTGCATCCCTTTTCTTCTTCCGTCAGGGAAAAGTCCCAGCGGGGGTGAGGGAAGAGTCGTCACCTACATCCTCTCTCCACACGCCCCTCCAACTGGAGGAAGCAGCTTTCTTTCCCTGCTCTCCACTCTTCACAGGCCTGTTTCCTGCAGCTCCTTTTTCGCTCTCTCAGCAGCAGTAGCATGTTTTACACATAACAACTCGTTCTCTAATTAACAAACCCTTGGGCAAGTTTTTCCTAAGCTACGTTGTAACACTTTTGAAAATCTGTTTATATCAAATGTTTAAAGCAACAATGTACCTTAAAATATAAGATAACATTGCAAGGTAAACACATTTGTGTAATTTTTTTTTTTATACCAGGGATTGAACTCAGAGGCACTTAACCACATAACCACATCCCCAGCCCTTCTAAATTTTTATTAGAAACAGGGTCTTGCTAAATTGCTTAGGGCCTCACCAAGTTCCTGAGGCTGGCTTTGAACTACCATCCTCCTGCCTCAGACTCCCAAATCGCTGGGATTACAGGCATGTGCCACTGAGCCCAGTTCATTTATGTAATCACAAAGAGTGCATGCTTTTACACTTTTCCCTTTTTTAAAAATTTTTTTATTTTTACTTTTCCCTCTTTCTAAGGAGGTGTCTTCTTGTTGGTTTCATCAATTTCTGAACAGTCCATTTCAGAAATGACAGCTCCCATCTCCATTCACTGCTGTGGTCAGACTTCCCTCTCTGCTGTCTACTTTGTTATTGTCTAAATTGATTACTATTGTAGTTCCATAGTTATTTTTATTTTATGGAGGTACAGCAAAGTGTACCAATTTTAAATGCACAGTTTAAGTAATGTTTACATATACATACACTGTTGTTATGGCTATATAGACCGAGGTACAGCATGTCTCCAGCACCTCATAAGCTGCCTAGTCTCCTTCGGACTCAATACACAACCTCCCAAAAGTTAAGAGATGTTACTCTAACTTCCACCACCATAGACTGTTTTCATCTTTTCCTGAATGTTATTGAATCAAATGGCATATATGCTTTGGCTGTACTGATTTATTTTCTCGACATAGGGCAGTAGGATTCATTCTATAACAGCAATTTACTCTTTTGTGTTGCCATATGGTGTTCCATTCTATGAACATATCACAATTTGGTTATCCAGTCTTCTGTGAATGACTTCTACATTGTCTCATGTTTTGGGTTACTGCGAATAAAACTGCTAAAAATGCTCTTGTTGGTAAATTCTTTTGGTACATTCAGTTTCCTTGGTAATATGCTAGGAATGGAATTACTAGGTTATAGTATAGATACACAATCAACTTTAATAGATACTATCCTATACTCTCCCCAAATTGCATTCATTTATATTCCTACCAGCAATGGACAGAGTTTTGTGGTTCCATATACTCATCAACAATTGGTATTATTGTTTTTAAGATGAGCCATTCTGGTAAATGTGTATAGGTAAATTATTAGTAATTTATGGTGATTTCAATTTGCATTTTTCTGATTTGAGCATTCATTTATTTATTTATTTTATTTATTTATTTTTGAACCCAGGGGTGCTCAACCACTGAGCCACATCCCCAGTCCTTTTTACTTTTTATTTTGAGATGGTCCGGCTAAGTTGTTTAGGACTTCACTAAGTTACTGATGCTGGCTTTGAACTTGTGATCCTCCTGCCTCAGCCTCCAGAGCCACTGGGATTACAGGCATGAGCTACCACACCCGGTGACCATTTTATAAATGTGGTACTGGAGATGGAATCCAGGGCTTTGTGCATATTAGGAAAGCACTCTATCATTGAGCTACATCCCCAGCCCTGATGTGAGCATCTTATGTGCTTATTGATCCATTTGTTTATCCTCCTATGAAGTTTTGCTCGTTTTGCCTATTTTAAAAAATTAGGTTGTTTTTTTTTTGGGGGGGGGGACCAGGGATTGAATTCAGGGGCACTGGGCCACTGAGCCACATCCCAAGCCCTATTTTGTATTTATTTAGAGACATGGTCTCACTGAGTTGCTTAGGGCCTCGCTAAGTTGCTGAGGCTGGCTTTGAACTCGCGATCCTCCTGCCTCAGCCTCCTGAGTTGCTGGGATTACAGGCATGCACCACCCCACCCAGCAGGTTGTCTTTTATTGATTTGTAAAAGCTCTTTACAGAGTCAGAAATGAGTTCTATGTTGGTTACACATATTTTAAAACTCTCCCACTGCAAGACTTGTCTTTTCACTCTCTTAACATGTCTTTGATAAATAACTTTAATTATAATTAATTTATCTTTTTTTCCTTTTGGGTATTGCCTTATGTGTCATGGCTAAATAATCTTTGCCTATCATAAAGACATGCCTATATGGCCTTATTTTCTTCTAGAAACATTGTTTTAGTTGTAGCCATTAGGTCTACAATTCATTCAAATGAAATTTTATGTATGGTACAAAATGAAAGATCAAGGTTCTTCTTTGGTTTTCCCCCATAAGAATATCTAGTTGCTTTAGCCCCATTTATTAACAAGATCATCCTTTCCCACTGTATTTCAGTGGTGGTTTATCATACAGCAAGTGACTAAATATATGTTGAGTTTATTTCTGGACTCTGTTCTCTTTTATTGACATATTTGTCTGTTTTTACCCTCAAACAATGTCACCTTAATTAATTATAAATTTCTACTAAGTCTTCAAATCTGGTAGTGTAACTCTTCCAACTTTGTTTTTGTACACCTTTTGCATTGCCATATATATTTTAGAATCTTCCTATCAACTTCTTGTTTCTGGCAGGGGGGTGGGTGGGTGCAGGGGATTGAACCCAGGAGCTCTTCTGAATTTGTAAGACAGGCTGTCACTAAGTTGCTGAAACTAGCCTCGAACTTTGATCCTCTGCTTCTGCGTCCTGAGTCACTGAGATTACAGGTGTGTGCCTCCACACTTGGCTCTTCCTATCAATCTCTATTAGAAAGTTGATTGGAATTTTGATTGGGATTGCATTGAATCTATAGATCAATTTGATGGGACTTGGCACCTTAATACAGATTTCTAATTCATTCATGTCACATATTTGTTCATTTATGTTTTCTTTAATTTCTCTTATGTTTTGTAGTTTTCAGTGTAGGGTTCTTCACATCCTTCGTTAGATTTATTCCTAGATATCTGGTGTTTTTTAATGTTGTAAACGGTGTTTTGAGGGCTGGAGTTGTGGCTCAGTGGTAGAGTGCTTGCCTCACATGCTTGGGGCCCTGGGTTCGGTCCCCAGCACCACACAAATAAATAAAATAAAGACATTTTGTGTCCATCTACAACTCAAAAAATATTTCTAAAAAGGTGTTTAAAATATTTTCATTTTCTAATTAATTGTAGAAGCGTATAGGTTTTTATATATTAACTTTCTATCTAGCAACCTTATTAAACTCAGTTATGGATTCTAACAGTTTATTTGCAGATTTTTTCAAAATTCCTATGTACATCTTCATGTCATCTGTGAATGACAGTTTTCTTTCTTCCTTTCTTTATCCCAGTTTTTCAACACTGTTTGATTTACCTGTTTTTGTATTTGGATGTTATTTATCAAGTTAAAGAAGTTTCTCAATGTTATTGGTTTGTAGAGTGTTATTACATTAACAAGTATTGAATTCTGTCAAATGCTTTTTGCATATTGAGATGATTACAGTTATTCTCCCTTACTCGGCTAATATTAAATTTACATTCGCTGATTTTGAAATATTATGTTAATCTTATATTGCTAGAATAAACCAGGCATTACTGATCAAGATGTAATTTTTAAAATTTGTTCTTTTAGGTATATATGACAGTAGAGTATATTTTGACATGTTATCCATACATGAAAAGATGTGATTTTAAAAAATATAATGTTGGCTTTCATCACTAGTACTTTGTTTAACCTCTCTCCCATTGTCCCTGACATGTGTGGACTGAATACTTCTAGGCACCACTCCAGGGGTCTGATGCTGTTAAAGCTAACATAGAATGTCCTTGAAAGTCTTGTCTCAGTTGAATTAGGTTAGGCAAATTTAAGGTTAATAAGTCCTGGATTACTAGTTTTTAGACGAGCATTCCTTAAATGACTAACATGCTTGCAGGTACCTTACTCAAAGTTTAAGGTAATAAAGGAGACAGATACAAAATGAAGACAGAGATGCCAGTTTATCCTGACTTTAGGTACCCATGGGACATCTGCAGGCCAGTTAGAGAGCTCTTACCAAAGCCAGCCTAAGTCCCTCTTAAAATATTACTTAACATGTTTTCCAGTTTGTTTGAGAGTCTGAATTCAGAGCCTGGACTAATGTGTCTATTGGATGACTGGAGCTGGAGTAGATTGACGCTGTATGTCTCCCAGCTTTGGAACCAAGAATAGAAAAGGGCTATTGTGTTGTATTATGTACCAAATGTGTGGTTGACATGGGAACAGAAACTGATTCCCCTCTCAGGAGCACTTTAAAATAAAACTAAAGATGCAGAAAAGGGTGTATATCCCACGTGCTACACACCCCTCCTGTTATTGCCCAAACACCATACAGAATACTTCGGTCCAGTACTAACTGGAGTAATTCAGTACTCTGTTCTCAAGGGTGCTGAGGAAAGTCAGCAACACAGGAGGGATTGGGAGATGCAAATGAAGAACAGGAATAGTAACAACCAATAAGGGGGAAAAAAGGCATCTCATATATCCCCAGAGCTAAGTAGTACCTGGCACAGAGTAGGGGCTTCATGAATATTTGTTGAATGAATGGCCACTGAGGGGCATGGAACAAGGAGTAAGATACTTCTGTGCATTAGGACTTGAAATAAATAAGCCAAAACAAATGAATGCACACTACCAAAAGTTAACGGACCTAAAAATTTTGATGTCAAAATCATAGAGAAGCTGGGCATGGTGGCGCATGCCTATAATCACAGCAACTCAGGAGCCTGAGTCAGGAGGATCTCGAATTCAAAGCCAGTCTCAGCAACTTAGTGAGGCCCTAAGCAACTCAGTGAGACCCTGTCTCTAAATAAAATACAAAATAGGGCTGGGGATGTGACTCAGTGGCCAAGGGCCCTGAGTTCGATGCCTGGTTCCAAAAAAAAAAAAAAAATCATAGAGAAGACACTGAACTATAATTCCCTGGTTGGGACATTGGATTTGAGAATGTAGAGTGGGGTAGTGAAGCTGTTTTTTTAAAGCTCTAGTTGACTGATATTAAGAAACCTGTGGGCAGCTCTCCAGTGAGTGCCTTTCATCATGCTCAGGAACCTCTAACCTTCCCTTAGCCCTCTCCTCCTCAGTTGCTGCCGGTCTGTTTGGGACTGGGGGAGGGTAAATTCAGTTCATGTTAGGAGCATTTAAGAGTGAGAGTCCTGGTCAATATCCCACAGGTGAGTCCTGGAACTCCAGTAAGAAGGGTAGAGCTGAGACATACCAGTCTAGAAGGGTTACTGGACGTTGGGGTATGAGTTATCTAAATCCCTTCAGGCAACAGCAAAAAAAATACATATTGTTTGCCACGGACCTGAACCTCACAGTTACACACAATAGGATGAAGTGTTGGGTCAGGTGAAGCTCATGCCTGTAATCCCAGTGTCTGGGGAGGCTGAGATAGGAGGATCACAAGTTCAAAGCCAGCCTCAGCAATTTAGCAAGACCCTGTCTCAAAATAAGATATAAAAAAGATCTAGGGATGTGGCTCAATGTTTAAGTGCCCCTGGGTTCAATTCCTAGTACCAAAACAAAAAACAAAAAACAAAAACATGAATCTAGAAAAAGGTTACTTGGTATTGGAAAGGACAATATGTCCCACTAAAAAATTGAGAGCCATACTAAGGAACAATATTGACCACATTATGTTGTTACACTGCGTGCACGTATGGATATGTAACAATGAATTCCACTATTATGTATGATTATAATGTACCAGTAAAATACGAAAAAAATTGTGAGCCTCCAATGACTCAATTGAGTGGAATTATTCAATTACCACCCCTCCCAAAAGAGAAGAGTTGATACAACAACCCCCCACAACAACAAAAAAGCTATACTTAAAGGAGGTGATAAGAATTGTCCTCCACCACCAGAAGTAAGCAGGATTTAGAGTTTAATATTGAAACTCATAATGTGATAAGCTAGTAGTTTTGGTTAGCCACTCAAAATTAAATTATCCTCAAAGAATGAACACAACTCAGGACATCAGGACATCAAAGTCCAGGCACCACTTAAGTCTTAACAAACAGATTATAATAGTTGCCATCTCGATTAGCAGGCAACAGGAGTTCAGCTCCCTAAGTGATACAAGGATTAAAACCACAAACAAATTACAAAAATAAAGTAATTTGAAGAAATTTGAAGAAAGTACAGCATTTTGCAAAGGTTATAGATAGGTATTTATGGGTAAAGAAATCAACATTGGAAAAGCAAACCTTTTTTTAAAAAAGTTAAAATTTGCTAATAAACTCACAAAAAATACACCCAAGAAGAGCATCTAAAATGAAAGGAAAGGGCAGTGAGCAGGTGCAAATTGGAAGGGAAAAAATGATAAATTCAGTGATGAGAAAATGACATTCAATGCCAGGTTCCAGGATGAACTTCTCAAAATATCTGCTCTTCCTTTGAAACCTAAAAAATATATGGTATCTATTTATAGCATCTTAAATGCTCAAAAGGAGAGAGTACTCAAGTTAATAGCCATCAGAAGAAAAAAAAGTCAAATTGCTAAGTGATTTCACCGTCAGTCTGAATCAACTTTAAAAGAATGAGCAGCACACCGGGAGCGGTGGCTGTAATCCCAAGTGACTCGGGAAACTGAGGCTGGAGGATGGTTTGTTCAAAGCCAGCCTCAGCAACTTAGCAAGGTCCTAAGCAATTCAGTAAGACCCTGTCTCTAAATACAAAAAAGGATTGGGGATCTGACTCTGTGGTTAAGCAACCATAAATTCAATCCCTGGTATCAAAAAACAAAAAACCAATGAACAACACAACTACTCAGAGAGATGAAGCAAGAGAATCGCAAGTTCCAAGCCACCTTGAACTACTTAGTGGAACCCCAACTTACTAATTGTATTTCAGTCACAGACTTTGTAAAGGCATTTCTTCTTGTGAACCCATACTTTAGGCAAAGAGTTATTTCATTTCTAAATGCAACTGTCTTTACAAACTCAAATATTTTTCTCTTGGTACCCCTTTTTCCCCCATTGTATAATATGCCTTACTGGCAATATCTCTACTGAAATGTTTCAATCTTCTGCATATTTTGCATTTCTATTGTGCTACTAAGTTTTATTCTTCTGATGTTTAAAAAGATGATATGTCCTTCTTTTTGCATTTATGGACTCTTTTTTTTTTTCAATGTGTAATTTCTTCATTCACCTAAACCCAAATCCAAATGGCATTAACTGGGTATATGGTAAAGACCTGTATCTCTGCTTTGTCTTGAACAATTAGTTCCTCTACATCAAGTTTTGTCTTGGGCAATTAGTTCCTCAACATCCATTTTCTAGATCCACTAAATTGCTCAACAATTTGTCATTCCTCATATGGTGCAAACCACATAATGTCAAATCTGTTTTGATATCATGATCATTTAAGTTTCCAATTCTTGGGTTATATTTGTATAGTTCTCCCTTTCTTAATGAATATTCACATTGCATTTGTTCTGATTCATGTCATAGTAAAATGTATAGCCATTTTGTCAATGCATGTCAGGGTTTTTAATCAACAGTGAAAAAGAAAAGAGAGCTGTCTAAGTGCAAAAGGACGGAATGCAGACCTCAACGGGTTCAGAGAAGCCTTTATTCATTTGCAGACTTAGGCAACTCGGGGCACATTTTCTGGATGTGAAAATGGCCCTCGGTTACAGAGGGGTTTTATAGGGTACAATGAGGATGATGTAATCATTGGAAGCCATGTCCGTGCAGTTTTGACCACCAGGGGTTAGTCATACAGGTTAAAACTTTAATTTAGGAGGGCAGCTATAAAAAGGTTGAAACTCATTGTTGTCTAGGGAGATAAGAGTCCAGGTCCCAAGGGATGAGTACTCAAATCTTGCCCATTGGTATTTTCTGTGCCTCCATTTAGGACTAATTTGCTGTGGGGGAAGGTCAAGATTTAGGCCCCAGGATTGAGTACCCACCCCTTTCCCCCAGGGCCCACTGTTATCAGGAAAGGATCCACTAGGAGGTTAATCCTTGGCTAGTTTCCCCTCCCGCCTCCCAAGCCGCACCTCTCTCCATTTTTCTTCGGGAGCTTCCTTACAGGAATATTATTTTCCATAACCCCTCAAACTGCATTCAATTTATGTCACAGTGTTCCCTACTGAGCAGCGTCCTCTATAGATCTTTGCTTCTTTTTTTGGCACAGGGAATTGAACTCAGGGGCACTAGACCCTGAGTCACATCCCCAGCCCTATTTTGTATTTTATTTAGAGGTAGGATCTCACTGAGTTGCTTAGCCTTAAATTGCTGAGGTTGGCTTTGAACTCGTGATCCTCCTGCCTCGGCCTCCAGAGCCACTGGGAGTACAGACATTCTTGCTTCTTTGCTTTGGGTTGTTTCTGGATACACACTGGCCATTTCCCTGGGATCTGATACATATTGCAGAATGTTTTACAATCTATTACAAAAATTGATCTGGATATAAAGAAAATATCCATTGGAATTTTGGGTAAAAAAAAAAAGTGAAATAGAAAAACATTATATTTAGTAACAAACCTGGATGTAAAAAGAAAACCTAAAGTAATGATAGCAGCAAATGTGTCTGAGTTTCTGTTTCTGTCCTCATCTAGCAGGTCATCAACAGTTGCCTATTAGGAAAACTATGGGATATTGAGTTGAGGAAGTAAAATTTATTCATATTTTAAGAGGAAAGCCTGAAATTTTTGAAAAGTTAGAAAATTGGAAGTATTTCCTTTTCTAATCTACCATTATGATCAAAGTGGAATTTTTGTGTTATCTCTCTTTCAGAGGAAAGATGGTCTACAAAGAGAAACAGTTAGTAGAGGAAGATGACATTGTTCAAGCAATCTAGTTCAAGAAGTCAAGGTTGGACTGAAAACTTGAAGAGAAATGTCTCACCTACTCGCCAAATTTTAGGAGAGGGACATTGGCAATTCCCTGTTTGGAAACAGTTCTTCCCACAGTTCTCCCATAGACACATTTAAGATGTCAGCAGCGAGGGGAGGAAGGTAGCCAAACAACATTTTAACTGGGATAAAATTAGCATTTGAAGATAGAAGAAAAAGTGTCAGTATAAAGCAAGCTAAGAATAGTCTATTTTGGCAAGTCATAAACCATTCAGTGATAAAGACAATAAACTTACTTCCATTGATAATGGTGATATAAGTAAATATGTAAATACATGATGACCTGTCACCAACACCTGTGGATTTGACCCCAGGGGCCTGGGTATTATTTCCACTAATCCCATGAAGTATCTCATAGATAATGAAAATGGTCACAGCAGTAAAACAATAAAAAAAATCCAATATAAAAATGATTCTTTTCAACACTGCAAAACTTTGGGGCACAGTCTCACAGAATGGAAATAAAGTCGAACATTGATGCTGGACCTCATGACTGACTTCTTATTTAACCTCACATAACCTTTGTCTTCCACAATAATCAGGTGAAGCATGTTTTATTTCATTATCATGAGTTTGGTATCAGCCAGAGGACCTTGGGACAGCTACATAATCTAGCCTGTCTGATGTGTAAATTTGTCACTTGTTGTGAACTGCATGCGGGCAAACTAATCAGTGACAAGACTAACCAGAGGAAAAAATGATATTTGTTGAGATTTGCAGAACTGAAAAGCATCTTGTGAGTAGGCAGTTAGAACCAGAGGTGCATCATCTGGCCACCAACTATGGGAAGGCACCTGCCAGTCTGGGAACACCCATTAACCACCTATATAAACCACTCCTCAATCAGTTTTCCAAGCAGGATGGGTTTTATGACAAGAGTCCTCCACCTTCTTCTCAAACTGGCTTTTCCAATAAAGTCACCTTCCTTTCCTCAACACCTTGTCTCTTGATTTAACCAGCCTGATGTGTAGCCAGTAGTCAAACATGGATCCCAAAACTGAAAGATTGTAAGGGCATTAAGCAGCAGTTAGGTCTATTTCTTTGTCAGTATTACCCTAAACATCTCTATATCCTTTATTTTAAGATCTCCAGTTTTGTTGTCCATTCTGTTGATTTTCAAAAGATTCTTTTTTATTTATGTTTTTTGTTTGTTTGTTTGTTTGTTTGTTTTGTTTTGTTGGTGATGCTGGGGATTGAACTCAGGGCCTTGTGCATGCTAGGCAAGCACTCTACCAACTGAGCTATATCCCCAGCCCCCAAGATTCTATTTATAAAGAGAAATTACTTTCTGGATCCTAATTGATTTGAGAAGCAATTGACATCTGCAATGTGCCTCTTCCTCTATAAAGTGAGCAGTTTCTTCCTGGAGGCTGGTGTCCCTGACCTGGCCAATAGAGTTTCCCATTTTTTCTGTTTTCCCCCTTTTTCTTTATTTCTAACTTGAATTTTGCAGCATTTGGTAAGACAACAGGAAGTGGCTTCCTCTCCAGGGCATTCAACTGAAGGATGTGCTCAACACATTGAAAACAGTAGCCGGAAAAGAGAAACACATCACCCTCCAGAAAGCATGACCCTCTCCCTCACTCCCTCCCCATTGCTCTCCATGTTCTCCCTATCGGAGGCCTGGAGGCCCTATTGGGATTGCACTGTTCAGACCAAGCCAGTGTTCAAGCCAACTTTTTCCCCATTGAAACTTGGTTTAGCTGTGTGCCTCACTGTGCCCTCCTCTTATACAATTTTCTTTTTAGGATCTGTGAGAAAGACTGCTTTCAAATTGCCATCTAATACCATCTCTCTTAAGGATTTTTTGCTTGTTTGTTTAATTTGTGGTGCTGGGAACTGAACTCAGGGTCTTGTGTGTGCTAGGTAAGTGTTCTACTACTGAACCACATCTGTAGCTTAACCTTTTGAAATTATGCAGGAGACCTCTCAATCACAGTCACATATGAAATACTATTGTGTACTGTTACTAAGGGTTAACCATTGAGATTCAGACTCATTTGAGGTCAGAATTGCTCTGCATGTTCTGTATAAAATAGTTTGTTGTGTTGCCTTTTTTCTTTTCTCTCTTTTTTTTTTCTTAGGGGAGGGAGTATCAGGGATAGAACCCAGGGGTACTTAACCACTGAGCCACATCCCCTCCCTTTTTTATATTTTTACTTAGAGACAGGGACTTGCTAGGTTGCTTAGGGCCTCCCTAAATTGCTAAGGCTGACTTTGAACTTGTGATCCTCCTACCTCAGCCTCGCTGGGATTATGGTCGTGTGCCACTGTGCCCAGACCGCTTTTATGTTTTGAGACAGGGCCTCACAAAGTTGCTTAGAGCCTTGCTAAATTGCTAATTTCCAATCTTCCTGCCTCAGCCTCCCAAGTCACTGAGATTATAGGCATGCACTGCCATACCCAGGTGTTGCCCTTTCTAAACTTAACACCCTTGAAATAAGCAAAAGGAAAGATTACTGATTGCAAATGCAATATGTCTAGGGATAAGAATTTTAAGTATGACCAGTAGCTGGGACTCTAGTTTTCATGTTTTACATCTTAAGGGCACTGGACGTGGTAGGAGTGCAGGACTGCAGGGCTAAAGAATGACCACAGGTCCAAGAGCCAGAAAACCACCAAGAACTATCACTGTGTTGGCATTTAATGGGACAATTAAAACAAAAACTGGGTCTGTTATGAGTGAAAGACACAAGCAGCTCTTAAGAGCAGTCCCTCAAGAGCAGTCACTAAAGAAGACAGTTTTAAAGAGTCCTGAGAAGTATCATTTGAGAGAGACTCTATCTGGGATGTGAAGGTGTGCTGTGCATTGCAAGCTCCTCGGAAATCTTTCCTGGGGTTCAGTTGGTCCCTTTTGACTATCTCCTTGGTAACACCAAGAGTCAAGAACTGCCAAGTTTCAGAATGGGTCAGTGTCTTAACATCTCATAAGTGTGAGTGAGTCATGTCTATCGATACTTAACTGAATCTTTCTTCCTTGAGGAACTGCATCTATAAAAGTTGTATGTTTAAAAGACTTGGATCAAGTGATCATCTGGAAACAGCCACCTCCCTGGCAAGACTTTCAGTCCCTAATCAATCCCCACATGCACAATGAACCTCTAAAATCATGGTGAAAACCAGAGGCCTCTTGCATCAGCCTTTCATCTGGATTATTCAGCAGGAAGATGCTGTTCAGCAGGAGGAAGGGATTGTGTGAGATTCCTCCAGTTACAAATTATCTCCCGAAAATCACCACACCATGCTAATGCCTTCCGAACAGTCTCAGTTGCAGTAGGTCATCTTCCACTATGCTGGTCTTCCTTACCCATGCCCCATATGAAGCTTCTCCACATTTCCCACTTAATCAGCAAACGTGTCCTGTTCAGCAACTTCTTATCACCTTCAGGTTGACAGACCTGATAAAGACGGTCAAGTTGCTGAAGCTGCTTTCTCTTCTTAACATAATGATAACATCTTGACCACAGTTGTCTATGACTTTAGGCAAATTTTAACTGCTCTTAGCCTATGATTTCCCCAAGATTAAGTAATATTAGCCTTATAAAGCATTTAGCACACACACACACACACAAAGTTTGGTAATTGTTAGTGGTAATGAAAGAGAAGAATAGGACTGGTTAGTAAGGAGTATTTTTTTATAACATTTATTCCTAGCTCTGCCACCATCTGTTTCCTTTGGCCATCACAACACCCACAGTCGTAAAGATCTTTAGGGATAGAAACTTCTCCCACTCTAATTTGGGTAAAATCTGAATATATTTGTGATACAATGAGATGTGCCATCTTACTCATGTCCACCTCCTTCCTCATGTCCACCCAGTGACTCAGAGGGACACCATCTTTGAGGAATTTGCTTTCCGAACTCTGGCTGCAATCTTACCATTCTGTGGCTCCCTTGTGCAAGTTCTGGGATTTTCTGGCACAGAATCACTAAATAAATAACCAGCTGCATCACCAGGGTCTCAAAAGGAACCAGATGGTGCATTCCAACAATGATAACTCAAGGAGG
Organism: Glaucomys volans; assembly: GCA_020662805.1. NCBI lineage: Eukaryota > Metazoa > Chordata > Mammalia > Rodentia > Sciuridae > Glaucomys > Glaucomys volans. The sequence continues at coordinate 303,404 of JAJEJO010003260.1, forward strand.
ATTTATAAAAGGACTACTTACAAAGGATCAGATAGGGAAAGGCAACAACAAAGGACAAAGCAGTTACACAGGGCAAGTAAGACAGAACTGTTACCTACTCTAAGCCCAGAGGGAGGGACCAGCACCATGAGTGGTTCCTAGACCCTGAGGCAGAGATTTACGAACAAAGCCACCTCAAGAGGAGGAATGTGACCTTTGGTTGATAGTACAACCAGTTTGAGACAAATCCATGGGAAAATGTTAAGAAGATAAATAACTGAACCTCACTTTTCTCTTTCTCTAATCTGTCAAGACTCCTTCTTGGCCAAATAGAACTGGAAGCCAGAGGACATGGGAGAAGTCACCAATGAAGTCATCCTCCTGGGCAGCAGGAGAAGTGTGGAGGGTGGATCTGAAGAGGCAGAGGAAAGTTATCTGGCACATTAAGTAAGTGAAAGTGGGCCATGCATGGATCAGTAATGATGGCAGATGGCTGGTGATATGACCTAAGGATCAGTGTTAACCCAATTCCTGGGTTAACTGGGGTCCTTGAAAAATTCAACTAAGCTCTAATAGCTTATATTGTGCCTCTAAGAAAACCTTAAGCTTTTATTTTGACCGTATTTTCAATATCTGAATACAGTTATTCATGTTAACAGACCAGTCTCTGACATTTATCTTTGATTCTGAACATTTTCCTGTTTGAATATTCTGGCATGTGGGGACTGGGGGTGGACCCCACTTCCCACCCACTGAGGAAGAACTGCTTGGTGCTCAGATCTGGCTGTATGGGAGATCTTAGGCTGATAAGCATCCTGGTCCTACCAGGGAATTCTGGTGCCAGGCTAAAATGTATATGCTGCTTAAAAGGGTGTGGTGCTTGTTATCCTTTTTGTTTGCTCAACATCTTGCTTCCCTTCTTTGTTTTGATAACTCTGCCCCTTATGAGTGCAGGAAGCAGAGTCTAGCTTCTATCATAATGGGTTCACCATTCCTTGAAGGAATGGAGAGAGAGAGGATGTGAGAACATTAGAGTGCACTGTCTTCTGCAGGTAGAATTAAAGTGTGCAAAACTAGGCAAAGATACAGAATCTTCTGCAGAAACTACAACTGAGGACCGGGGGCAGAAATCTACATGCTCTAGTCAACCTTCTCACCACAATGAAAGAAACCCAGAAAACAGCCCTTTGAACTTAGGGATGGAATAAACTAGTAAAGACAGCCCACAGCTTTCTGAAGTCACTATCACCAGCAGGAGTAGGGCTCTGTCCTAACTTCTCAGTCTGCAAGGCTGCTAGGTAGGGCCCTAAGAACAGGAAAGGTGGGTGGTCTATGTGGTGCTACTTGAATAACATTGAAGGGCCCTCCAGGCCCTAGATGATCTCCCCTGCTGGCCTGAGGTTCTGTCTGGAGTTTCCATTGTTAGAGTTAATCCTTTATGTGAAGAATTTGCTCCCAGAAGTCCTCTGCTAAAATGTATATGCTGTTTAAAAGGGTGTGGTGCTTGTGATCCTTTTTGTCTGCTCAACATCTTGCTTCCCTTCTTTGTTTTGATAACTCTGCCCCTTATGAGTGCAGGAAGCAGAGTCTAGCTTCTATCATAGACATCTCGCTGAGAGGTATGGCATGTGCCGCCCCTGCTCTTTCAGGAGCCAGGCTGGGGCACAGGACCTAAGGTCAAACGACCATACACTTGCTCCAGATTGTGCATTAGCTAGTGACACAACAGCATTTTGGGGCATTTATTTTTTGCAGTGGGTGACAGCAGTGGTAGTAGTCCTGCAGTGGGGAAAGCAGTACAAACCGTGGTGTCCAATATTAAGGAGTGGCTCTAGCCATGTTCTCACAGTTATTGTTTCTGGCATAGCATGGGCTGAGGTTCCAACTGCTGCATAGCATCCCCTATCCATGCCCATTTCTGAGGCTCATCCTCAGCCTTTCCAGAGAGACTGGAGTTTCCCAGCATCCTCTTACTAAATTTCCATGCTGCTTAAATCAGACAGGATCATCTTTATTTGCAAAGAAACTGGGAACACTGACTGATACAAAGGGTGACACATTAACTCAAGATCAGCCAGATAGATTCAATTCTCTAAGAAGCTAGTTGTCCCTTTGAGAAATAGCAGGACCCCCAGAAAAGGGCTTTGTTCATGGTGGGAGGAAGTCAGGAAAGTCTGGTCTCGTGGGCATTGGCTGATGGAGCTTGCCAAGAAGGACTGGACAAAGGCAACCTGAGGGACATCCATAGCACTGGGTGGGGCCACTACAGGATGGAGATGTTGACAGGAAAGGTGGGGTTACTTTAAGGGCAAAATCTAATGCTATCGAAGGGTTGCCACTGCTACTACAGAATGAAATTACCTAGAGTAAACTTCTCTTGGGAAGTTTCTGCTTGTTAAATAACACCACTGATTTTTTTTTTTTCTCTTTGATTTCTGCTGACATTTAGTGTGCATGGTAATAGAAATCCGTTCTTGGGATTTCTATCCTTTCTCAGTCCCCCTTTAATATTTAATAGTGGAAATAAAAAGTTCAAAGACAATGTAAATTCTCAACTACCAAAAGAACAGGGACTGTGTCTTTGTTATCTTTTCTGAGAGAGGAGCTCAGAACGGGTTCACCATTCCTTGAAGGAATGGAGGGAGAGAGGATGTGAGGATTTTAGTGAGAACAGATGCTGAACACTGGCTAAGAAGTTATTCATGATCTTGAAGAGTAAGAGTGGCCCACAATTAGCACACTTCATCCTTTCTGCATTTCTCTTAACTTTCCCTCAGAACAGGGACTATGCCTAGTGCTCAGTTTACTAAATGGAGAAACCCCAGGCCCAGTTATCGTTCTCTTAGCTTTTCCATGGAAGGATCATGTCCATCTTTCAGAGACTCTAGATGTGAATCCAGGGCCCCTGGAGAGGCACAGGCCTTTTTCATTGCAGTGGCAACAGGGCCAACATCAGGGTTGAGATTTCTTTCATGCCAACCCTCCAGCTGTGCCTGGAAATTATTGTCCTTGCTGAATCCCTAGTACATGCTCTTAGAGGTGTGTGTGTTATAGGGTAGCCCTGGATTGCCACCCTTTTACCTCCCTGGATGTCACCAAGGGAAAAGAACTGAAAAAACAATGTATGGGGAAACACACAAAAGAACATTATAAAAAGAAAAAAAGGCAAGCTGTGTTTTATTTAAAAATATTTGAGACACATTGTCTTTTATTTTCATAGTATGTCACTTAATAAATATTTTATCTGGATGATGAGGATAAATCATAAAGGTGGAGAAAGTACTTGAAGGGACTAAAGGATAGAGACATTTAAAATTTTAATTTAAATGGCTACTCATCAGACTTGGCCTCTCAGCAGTTCTTTCAGGAATTGAACCCAGGGGTGCTTAACCACTGAGCCACATCCCCAGTCCTTTTTTTTTTTAATTTAGAGACAGGATTTCATTAAGTTGCTTAGGGCCTCTCTAAGTTGCTGAGGCTGGCTTTGAACTCCCAATCCTCCTGCCTCAGCCTCCCAAGCCACTGGGATTACAGGCATGCACCACCACACCTGGCCTCTGCAGCAGACCTTAAAATCTATTAGAGAAAGTCACTCAGACCAAATTTCTAACCTGGCATGTAATCAGGTCAGTATATGGAGGACCAGTGGCAGCGGCTCTTGATTACCTGAAGCAAAGGCTTCTTAAAAGTGAGGAAGATCACAGTGCAGGCCACCAATAGGGTGAGGCAGCTGGGGAGAATAAGCACAAGGTAGAGCAGGCCCATGTCTACCCGCTCCCACTTGCAGTCCTGAGGCACACTGCCCTGCAGCTCCAGCACATGAATGACCTTGGAGGAGAGGTTGCAAGTGACCACGGCCAAGTCGGCGACGGTCTTTAGGTGCTGCAGGGCCCCCCATCCCTCCATTCCACAGCAGTCATATGGATTCTGACTGAGGTAGATGGTCTGCAGACTCCTCAGGAGCTGCTCAGACTCAGCCCTCTGAGGAAGGGCAGTGAGAGAGTTTCTGCGGAGATCCAGGGTCTGCAGAGGCAGATTGCTCCTGAACCTCGGGAAGCTAGTCAAGGAATTTCCTGACAGATCCAAGTCCCTCAGATTCCCAAATTCAGAAAAGTCCAATTCTGAGAAGCCAGAATTGAGGCCCACATTCCTGAGAGATAGGACCTGTAAGGTGGGGGCAATATCCTGGAGAGGGGCAATGCTCCCATTCAGAATCCCCCAGTTGCTGGACAGGTCTAAGTGAGTGAGGGAAGTCCCTTGAAATGGGCAGTCTTGTAATGCCCTCAGCCCACAGCCCTCCAGAGAGAGGCTCCTTAAAGATGCCATATTTCGGAAATCCACACAGCTGGGGGACCCTGCCCTATCTATGCGAGCTGACTGGGGACAAAGTAAGACCTGATTGTGGCTCATGTCAATTGTAGTGATGTTACTGGCATTGGCAAAAAGGCCAGTGGGGACACCCTGGAGCTGGTTGGAGCTCAGGTTGAACAAGCGGAGGCTTCTCAAACAGTTGGTAAGCCCTGGAGCCAAGTGTAGCTCTGAGAGCTGGTTGTGGCTCAGATCCAGTTCTGTGAGTGCTGCTGGGGGTTCATGCTCCCGGATATGGAGCATCATCAGGCAATTCTGGTTGAGGTTCAGGTGGGATAGGGAAGGCATTTTCTTCAGGAAGCCATCTGGGAGGTATTGGAACTGGTTCTGGCTCATGTCTAGGAAATGAAGAGCTGCCAGGTCACTGGAGGCAAACTCTTCCCAGAGGCTGACAGTGGTGATGTTGGTCACATTGCCATCCACAAGGAGGAATTGGGCCACCATCTCCTGTGGTGATGAGGTGTTGTACAAGTCCCTGTAGAAGCCCATGTTGTTGTCCCGTAGCAGGAGAGTGTGCAACTTACTGTACTGGGGTAGGAGAGGGAAAAACAGCAGTTGGTTATGGGACAGGTCCAGCATCTCCAGCTCAAAGGCAGCCTCTTCCTTGACTGCCAGGAACCACTCCAGGACATTGTAGCTGATGTTGAGAAACTGTAGCTGTGTGAGGCCAAAGTCCACAATGCAGGGGAGGTTGTTGTAGGCCAAGTTGAGGTGTCTAAGCTCAGTCAAGCCATCAAAAGCACCACCCTCAATCTCAAAGATGTAGTTCCTCTGCAAATCTAGTTCTCTGAGGTGTTCCAGGCCCTCAAAGACACAATCATCAAGCCTCATCAGGGTGTTCCTCGCCAGGGACACAGCCTCCAGTGAAGAGAGGTTCTGGAGCATGAGGGCTGCCATGTCTTCCGTTAGCAAGTTTCCTGACAAATCAAGCCTCCGCAAATCTGGCAGGGTGTGGAGAGCAGCTGCTGTCTCCTTGTAGTTCTCAGAGAGGCAATTGTCAGCCAGAGCCAGACTATGCAGGTGGCCTTGCTCCTGGAAGGCATCAAGGCCGATGAGTCCCAGGTGGCAGCTGTGCAGGCTGAGGCTCTCCAGGAGAGGGTAAGGCTGGAGGGAATGATTCCACAGGGTCTTGAGAGGGTTGGCATCCAGGATCAGTGTCTTTGAGTGGTGTGGGAGGCTGCTGGGCACTGAAGCAAGGTTCTGCCCTCTGCAGTCGGCAACTCCACCCACCTAGGTCCAAAACACAGGGGTCAATTAGAAAGACACTTCTAAAGTACAGATTTATGCACAGAAATTTGGTTCATTTATCAAACTGATCCTGTAACCACTGGGAATAACTCTGGAATCGGAGCTTTTGAAATTGGATAGGAAAATAATCTTTACCTTCACATTTTAAAATAGTCAGCTAGGAGCTGAATTCCAGGCCTCTTGTGAAACACAGAGTGTCAGAGAAGATCTGACATCAGGTGCTGAGAAGTGACAACTGTACTTGAAGTTTGGTTTTAACTCTGAGGATTGAGAACCAGGTCTCTACTTGGATTTGAACTCTGTTATTTGTGTCCTGTGTGACCTTGGGAAAATAATTTAACCTTAAGTCTGTTATTTCTTCTGCAAAATGAAGATAAAAAATGGTACCTAAACCGGGCGCGGTGGCGCTCGCCTGTAATCCCCGCACTTGGGAGGCTGAGGCAGGAGGATTGCGAGTTCAAAGTCAGCCTCAGCAACTTAGCGAGGCCCGAAGCAACTCAGTGAGACCCTGTCTCTAAATAAAATACAAAATAGGGCTGGGGATGTGACTCAGTGGTGGAGTGTCCCTGGGTTCAATCCCCAGTACCAAAAAAAAAAAAAAAAAATTGGTACCTAGTTTGAAGGGTTGTTGTAAGATTAAAGTGGCTGTTCGTGAGGAGCTTAGCATGGTGCCAGGCGCATAGTCAGTGCAGGGTAAATGGTTCCCACTGCATTGTTACCACTGTGACATAACAGCTGGGTATCTACAGAACCACTGTCGAACAACCAGCTGCACTGTGGCACCTGGGGAAAAATATCACCCAACATATTTTTGCCTGGGGAAGTTCCCCTATACCTGTGTCAATAAATATTACAGCAGGTCTACTGATTGTGCATGTTAAGGAGGCGGAAGGGATGGGGCCACCCTGGTCTCACAGCAGAAATCACATAAACCAGGCTTCTTTAACACAGTTGAATGTTTAATAAAATTGGCAAAAACAATCAGCCATAGGATGTGAGTGAGGTGTCAGCAAAAAAAGTTTTAAATGGTAAGTTAGTAAAGCAATGTTGTTCCTTTCTATAGATTGGTCAGTAAACCAAGGCTAATGATTGGCTAAAACTGTGGACCCAATCCCCAAGGGCAAGTGGAACAGGGGAGAAGAGTCCCCAGAGAGAGGAAGTCCAAGTTCGGAGAGCTAACACTCAAGCCAGAACCTTGGCTCTGCCACTTCTTAGCTTTGGACCCTGGGCGAGGAACAAATCTCTTAGAATCTCAAGTTCTTTTATTTCATTTATATTTTTTGGTACTGGGGATTGAACCCAGGGGCACTTTACCACTGAGCTTCATCCCCAGTCCTTTTATTTTTTATTTTGAGATAGGATCTTGTTAAGTTCATGAGGGTCTTGCTAAGTGGCCAAGGCTGGCCTTGCCATCTTCCTACCTCAGCCTCCTGAGTCACTGGGACAATAGGCATGTGCCACTGTGCCTGGCTGAACCTCAAGTTCTTTATCTGATTTTAAAAACAACATCCTCTGATAATTAAAAATCGATGCTGTATTGAAATATAGAAAATTAAACTCTTCAGTAATCTCAGACTTTCCCATAAACACACACTAACCTTTTGTTATATCTCCTTCTGACTCTTTTCTAAAGATACTACCTACCTTTTTTACAAAACAAAAATGAGAACAAATTCTACAAGATGCTCAGTAATCTACTTCATTCCCAATAATACATGATAGACATATTGCTCTGGCAGTAAAAATAAATTTCATCACATTCTTTTTAGGAACTACATTAGTACACTGCATGAATAGCACAGTGATCAAGAACAAGAGTTCTAAGATCACTTTATCTGGGTTCTAATTTTCTTCTTCTTTGTTTGTTTGTTTGTTTGTTGGTACTAAGGATGGAACACAGGATCTCACATAAGCTACGCATGTGTTCTACCACTAAGTTACATCCCAGTCCTTGACTGCTTTTTATCAGATGGGTGACCTTGGGAGAGTTACCTAATCAAGAGGCCTCTACTACCCTGCCTGCAAAGTGAAAATTATACTTATTTTTTATGGATTAAGTGTGATTACTTATGTAACACACATTTATTATGCCTAAAGTTAGTAATGATTGTTTGATCTAATTAATTAATCCCCCATTATTGAATATTTGAGTTGTTTTTAAATTTCCAGATGGATATTAGAATGGATTTGTTAGGTTCCTTCCACACCTCCACTCTCCCTAAAAAAGTCTTTGGAATTTTGGTTGGTATTTCATTACCATTATGGATTAATTTGGGGGAGAACTTGCATTTTTACAGAATTGAATATCCCCCTCCAGAGACAAGGTGTATTTCTGTGTTTGAGTAAGCATTGGTCTCCTGGCTCCATGGGGAGTCTCTGAAGAGGACTGTGGTTAGGGGCTTTCCTCAGCTGTGAGATCCTGTCCTACCACAATTGCTGTAGTCAAGAACTTTGCAGTTCTCTGTGGACTCACTAAAGCACTGCAAAGGAACACATGGCCACCAGAAACCCAGAAATCCTTACCCTGACCAGTTCATTTTAACATCAAATGGCCAGTGCAATGAGGGGCAATGGAGGGTGCCTGAACTTGCAAACAGTCCTCAAATTCTAAGAGTCATGGGAAGTCCACTTTTTGAGCTCCCTGGCAGTTGAGTCCCTGAGAGTCTAGCCTGAACCCTGAAAAGTGGCCAAAGGATTCATGCTTTATTCTTTAAAACTCCAGCTGTGTGGTTGTGAACCACTAGCAGTAACCTCTAACCACGAGGCTAGAGTATACTCCAGTATAATATAGGGGTTATGAGCCAAACCAATCAGGTTTTCTGGGTTTTTTGTTTTTAGTACCAGGGATCAAATCCAGGGGTGTTTAACCACTGAGTCACATCCCCCACCTATTTTATTTAGAGACAGGGTCTCACTAAGTTGCTTAGGGCCTCACTCAGTTGCTGAGGCTGGCTGTGAACTCATAATCCTCCTGCCACGGCCTCCAGAGCTGCTGGGATTACAAGCGTGTATAACCATGTCTGGCTTTGACACCAGGTTTAAATCCCATCCCCACCATTGATTAGTTGGTGACACTGGGGCCGCTTTGTGCCATAGCTCCCCTATCTGTAAAATAGAGAAGTAATAATAATAATACCTATCAATAATACCATAACACTAGTTGTTGTGATGATTAAATGAGTTAATACATGTAAAAAACTCTGGCAGTGCCTGGTATAAGAAAGATGGCAGGGACTGCTGGCCTTTCCTAGGCATTATCTTGAAAACCTTCAGTTAAAGAGCAGCTACATATGGCATTAGGTGAGGCAGGTACAGAGTAATCCAGACTCATTCACTGCTTGCCCTCCTTGGCAATCTGTCAGCTTCCCAACCTTGTCAAGAGAGGAGGAACAGACAAGTCAGAGTTCAAGAGGGAAACTCACCAACTTGCAGCCCCCTTGGGAAGCCGCTGTGGCCATCCCACTTCCATTCTTCCATTTCATGGTCAAGAAATGAAAACCCAGGCAGAGCCAAAGGGGCAGCAACTCCATCTCAAGGGCAGCACTGTGGACAGAAGGAAAGAGACAGCATGTAAGGCAAGGGCATTCCAGAAGGCTGCTCTACGCTGGGTCGAAGGAGCCAGTTCCCAGTTCTGTCTGGTCTTAGTGGCCCACAGCTACATGGAGGTGGGAACCCACAGATTATTCAAATACCTCAGTTTAACCAGAACTTTCAACCTTTCACTGAAACCCTCAACAATTCATTTTCACTTTTCCTCTACCATTTGGCGGACAAGTGGCTGAACTCTGAAACTCGGAGAGTCCAGCACCGAAGGAGCAAAGGACTTAATCAGGTGTCTCCGGGTATTTCCCAAGCTTTGTAATTCTGCTGGAGATTTCCACCCTTGAGTTTAACTCTGCCTGAGGCACGGCAGGAACCAAGAAATATGTGCTGAATGAATAAAAGAACCAATGAAGGGTAAACTGGGATTGAAATACTATTCGTAGCCTCAGGCTCTATAATTGAGTTCCTATTATCTTGCTGACTGAGGCTTTTTTTTAATGTTTTTAGTTTTTGTCATTTATTAATTAATCACAATGACAAATTTTTATATATTTACCATATACATCACTATGTTTCAAAGTGTACATACAGGTCAAATCACTAATTTCAACTAATTAGCTCACGCATTATTTTATATAATTAGCATTTTTATTCTCAGAAAACTTTAAATTCATTTTAGTAGCATTTATAAGGATACAATATGAGTCAGGCATGGCTGCACACATCTATAATCCCGGTGACACAGAAGACTCAGGCAGGAGTTTTGCCAGTTCAAGACCACTGACTGAGGCTTTTAGAAAAGTGTGGATCTCAATGGTCACCTCATTTGAATACAGCCCTTTGAATAAAGGATTTTGATATTTTACCTGGAAGGGGAAAAAACTTAATGGGAAAATGAATGGGTGTTATGGTTTAGATGTGCTATCCCCCAAAAGCTCACATATAAGACAATGCAACACGGTTCAGAGGAAAAATGATTGGCTTGTAAGAGTCTTAACCCAACCAGTGAATTAAACCCCTGATAGGAATTAACTGAGTGGTAACTGAATTGGCAGGGTGTGACCGGAGGAGGCAGGAATCGGGGTGTGGGTATATATTTGTATCTGGTGAGTGGAGTCTCTCTCTCTCTCTCTCTGCTTCCCTCTACCATACTTTTCCACCATGATGTTTTGCTTCACCTCAAGCCCTGAAGAATGGAGCCGGCCTTCTATGGACTAAGGCTGTGAGCCCTAAATAAACTTTTCCTCCTCTACAGTTGTGCTCGTCAGGTCTTTTAGTCACAACAGCAAAACAGCTGACTAAAACAATGAGCAATCTTCAGATGTTACAAAGATTACATAGTGAAGTATGGTTATCAGCCCTCATGCCTGGCTAGTGCACAGGACAGCAATCATGAAAGGCTTAACATTATACATGAGAGGTCATGGCACAGGCCTGTAATCCCAAACACTTGGGAGGCATAGGCAGGAGGATTGCAAATTGGAGGCCTGCCTTAGCAACTTAGTGAGACCCTATCTCAAAATAATAAGTGAAAAGGGCTGGGGATATGGCTCAGTAGTAAAGTGCCCCTGGTTTCAATCCCCAGGACTAAAAAAAAAATATAAATATATATATAATATTTTATAAATATATAAAATATGAATATATTTTTTATATATATAATATATATAATTTCAGAAGAATTTTAGAACTAAGAGGAACCATAAAGGGAATCTTTTATATCATCCACCATCATATTTTTCAGACAAAGATAATAGAACAGGCCAGAGATAATGGCCCATTCAAGTTTCCAGATTGACTGAGTGGCAAGGGCTGAAGGCAGCCCCCAGGGATCCCCTCTGAGCTCCAGGATGAGTAACTGAGTAATTTCTTTCCCTGTATATTGCACTGACTACCTTCCAGAGTTGACAGTTGGTGGCATCCCCTTCCAGCTTGGCATTCCTCAAGATGGGAGGCAAGTGCCTGGCCCAGCATTTCATCTGCCCCAGCCCCTCCTTGTCACCCTTGGGAAAGACTGCAGATTAGCCCTGTCTTCTCCTGGGCCAGCAGCACCCGTGCTAACACAAACCTCCTTACCTATTACATGCCATTCACAGCCCTTTCTGCTGACGCATCTAGGCCACCTTTGGCCCCTTCCTCTTTTCCTTTCTTCAAGTAAGTTTACCCATCTTGAAGACTAATTATAACTTCCTGGTTAGATTTGAATATTCACCAGTGAAAAAAGACTAACAGAAAACCTAAGTGAAATCGGGTGAATCAACCTCAGTCTTGACTTCAGGTCAGGTTCCTTCTTTCCATGCAGAGAACCTCCAATTCAGAATTAATGCTGGACACTAGGGATCCCCTTCCAGACCCTTTTTCTGCTTCTGCACCTGTGCAGGAATAATTACCTCATGGCCTGCACAGGGCACAGATGGCAAATGCAGAGCCATATGGGCTCCTGTCCTCAGTATCTTCCCAGCACCCCTGCCATGCACACACACACGCCCCTGAAACCTTGGGATCACATCCCACCTTAAGATGATTGCCAGATTTAGCAAATGCCAAGATACCATTTGAATGTCAGATATGTACTTATGCTAAAACTTGTTTGTCTTACATTTCAGTTTCATTGGATATTCTATACTTTATTGAGGAGAGATGGGAAGATGGGAACTATAGACATATTCCTTTCTTCTCCATCTCCTACAAGGCTTGGGCTGGTACATGCTGCCCGGTCTCTGATTTCTCCAGAAAAGTCAGCTCTGTATATTGAAATTCTGAATTGAGATGTGTACAGAGCAAGAGTATAGTTCTTCAGGGACAACATAACTCTTCAGACCAGAATGCAGACAGTCCTGGTGTCACTTGTACCCAGGAAGGTAATTTAATTTCTAGGTCAACAAGTATTTTTCAAATTTAAAACTTATCCTTTCCTTCTTCCTAAACTCAGAACAGAAAAAAAAAAAATCTTGCTATGCCCCCTTGGCAGCTTCTAGAATGAAGCATCCAAATATCATGGAAAGATTATGGAATCTGGAACCTGACAGTCCAGAGTTTAAATTCTGAATCAGGTACCTGCTGTTTGTCCTTGAGCTATTTATGTAAAGTCTCCAAGACTCAGATAACCCTTCTGGAAATTGGGAATAACATTAACAATTCAAAGAGTTTTATGAGAATCACATAGTATTATGTATGTGAAAGTGCTTCATTAACCGTGAAGGTTATTAACAATATAATTATTATTTATGAGTTTCAAACGCCAAAGAGCTGGTGTTGCTTGTCCTATGCATAATTGCCAAGATAATCCAATAGCTACACAAAACAGAAGAAAAGAGTGAATAATTCAATTGGAAGGATGACTATATCATTACATCAACTAAGTGCATTAAAAGTATATGGGGCCGGGCACATGGCGCATGCCTGTAATCCCCGCACTTGGGAGGCTGATGCAGGAGGATCGCGAGTTCAAAGCCAGCCTCAGCAACTTAGCAAGGCTCTAAGCAACTCAGTGAGACCCTGTCTCTAAATAAAATACAAAATAGGGCTGGGGATGTGGCTCAGTGGCCGAGTGCCCCTGGGTTCAATCCCCAGTTCCAAAAAAAAAAAAAGGTATATAGGAAGATTGACTTAAAAATATACATGTCAGCTGGCCTCCAATAGGTTTGGTCAAAGGGAGGCACTGCTTGGTGGCTAGAAAGCAGGACAAGCAAAGAATCTAGGGTATTTCTCTTTCTGTCTCAAACAGAGATATCTCTGAGCCTCTCCTGGTGACCCCCAGGCTCTGGAACCATCACTTCTTCCTTCCTTCACCTACCCGAGGGCAGGTCAAAGCTTCCTAAATTGCTAATCTCTGGGTTGGCTTCTCAGACTCTTCTGTCATGTGTTGCCAGTCTCCTGAATTAAATTTCCTCTGTTTTAAATAATCTGGATGATATCTGTTTCCTGATTGGACCCTGGCAGATCCAATAATATAAGTGAGAATGACCTTGAAGCAGTGCTAAATAAGAGAGATGCAATGACTCTAAAAAGAAATAGAAGACTTTCAAATAGTAACCATTCAGGATGAGAAACACTCTTCTAGACTATGAAAGTTTTCTCAGAGTCATAGCAGTGCAAAGAGTCGGAGAGAAACAGCTTGGGTTCCATATCTCACTGGAAAATCCCATGACCATCTCCCAGGTGCGCAGGGCTGCTTCCCCCCCTCCCCCCAACCCCCAACTGCTCATACTATAGCAGCTGCTGCGAGGGTGGAACTGTAATCTCTTTGCCCTAGGAGCTCTCAGCAAGTGTTATACATATATTACCACATAATTGAGAATTTTCTCCTCAAAATAATAAGATAAGCTGAAAAAGCTTTAAAGAAAGAAGGCTTGTGGAGAAAGGGGGTGGCTATCAAGGTATTTGTGTTAGGCACAAGTATTTACAGATTGGTTTGGCAGAGGGAATCTCCAGAATCAGGGTGTGCAGAAAAGTGTGTCATAAATGAACACACAAAAGGTGTAACTACTGGATGAGATGGAGGGCTCCACAGGAAAGCAGGTCTGCCTTCGTTTGAAAGTAAGGAGTAAATCCCACCCAGCATCTTGGGAGAAAGGAAAGGAAGCTGGTCACAGACCAGAGAGAATACAGACAAAAACTTCACTCTATGACTACTTCAAATGGTTCCTATTACCAAGAAGCACCTGAAAGCCCCAGGCAAGCAGCTTTGGTTCCTTGGACTCTTGGCAGAAAATGAAGGTGACCTCAACCTTCATGGAACATTCAAACTTAGCATCTCCCATAGTGAGACCCCCTCAGAGCCCAGCCTCCCAGTGTGGTAGCATCCTGGCAGCCCCCTTGCCAAAAATGCGTGCCCTGAACCTAGTCATCAGGACACCTCTAACAGATCCAGACTGTATGACGTCCTAAAGGACAGCTGACTTGGATTCTCAAAAAAATCAGTCTTGAAAAGCAAAGAAAGGCTGGGAGGGGGAAAAGTGGCAATGTCTATTCTCAATTACAAGTCACTAAAAAGCCCAATGAGTCTAGAGTGGATCTTGGACTTTAAAAAAAACAAATAAAAAAAAAAACAAATTTGGTACAGTAGGGGCAGGTGAATATACATTAAAAGAAGTATTCTAGCCGGGGGTGGTGGTGCTCACCTGTAATCCCAGCAACTCAGGAGGCTGAGGCAGGAGGATCACAAGTTCAAAGCCAGCCTCAGCAATTTAGCAAGGCCCTAAGCAACTCAGTGAGACCCTGTCTCTAAATAAAATACAAATAGGGCTGGGGTTGTGG
>JAJEJO010003260.1:318642-341593 GCA_020662805.1 Glaucomys volans
AAGGATGAAACCCAGGGTCACTCTACCACTGAGCTACATCCCCAGTACTTTTTAGTTTTTGAGACACGGTCTATGCTAGGTTGCCCAGGCTAGCCACATGATCCTCCTTCCTCAGCCTCCTGAATAGCTGGAAGGACAGGTATAAACCGCTATACCCAGCTCCAAGAGATTTCTTATACCTAGAGGAGCACTGAGGTATTAAAGCATATGTCCTGATTGTACATCAGGAAATGCGTTGATGACTAACATAACTTCCACTGTCCAGGTGGATTGCTCTGTCCAGTACACCCATAATCCCTCTGGAGAGGCAGCCCTCAGGAGAATCACATGCCTGCATCACCACGCCTCACCAAGCTTCCAGAATCTTGGGGAAGCACCTGAACATGAGTGGTAAATTGTTACATGCCAGCAGCACCCTCTGAATGACTCTGGTGCAAAGACAAGGGAGAGAAGGGTCATTAGCAGTAGAAATTGGAGCTAAAAGGCACAGAGGGAGAAGGTAGAGATGAATTCTTTAGAGGTCTTGCCACAGGGAAGCAGATGCTTCCAGGTAGATAACAAGGAACATGAACAGAAAAGAATTAAACAGTCAACAGAGGATGGAGAAGTTGGAATAGAAACAAGGACAGGAAGACTGACCACGCTGGCAAGAGAAGGTGGAGAGAGCCAGCTCTCAGGTTGCCTCAAGGCTCTTTCCAAGGCCAAGTCCATTTACAAGTGTCGTATTTTCTCTTGACAACTATCCCTCTACCCTTTTCCTCAATATCTGGTTCAAATACGGAAAACAAAAAGAACTGAACTGAAACAGAATTTGGGCTCTTTAACCCTTAAGTCCCAAGATTTCAACCCTGAATATTTCAACAAAATCAACACAGGTGCATTCAAATGGGTTTGAAATCAATCTTCAGCTCCTCTAAATAGGACACTGGGAAAATATAATTTTCTCAAGCATTCAGAATAAGAGTTTTCTCTAATATCTTCTTTGGAGCATGAAAACACAGGTCACAACTGGTCAACAAAGGACCACAAGTAGCAACACATGAGATTCTGTCAGGCAGCAGGGCAGTGCAGTATAAATTGTCACAGGGTCCTATTATTAGGACAGTTACTTTTGAACATTGATGATTTGAAATACATTACATTCCTTGAAATAAAACAATAACCTAGTTCTAGAAAATACTTCCATGAATGCATTTCTTATATCACATATCAGCTATGTATGCAATATTTTGCTCAGTTGAACATTTAGTAAAAGTAACTTTTGCAGTAAAGTTTATGCCATTTTCACAAAGAATTTAAAAATATTTTCAAATATTCTCATCATTCACCTATTTTCTCAAAAGAACAAAACTTCAAAAACATTTTATTTCAAAGTTACCATGATAGTATATTCGTTGCTCAATTTAAGTTTTTGTAGGTGCTCCACATCTGAGATGATGGGATAAAATGGGTTAATAAACCTAAGTGCAAAGTATAAATCTTACATAATATTTCCAAAAAAGTGCATGAAAGATTTAGGATGCCACCTGAACATTTAAAGAAATTGTCTAAAATCTGCATCCAGGACTGCATTTCTCAAAGTGCATCCTACAGATAAGAATCATCCAGAGATGTTAAAACTAGAGGGTGAAAAATTGTGAAGAAACAAGATATTAATGTAATTTTAAAGTACTTCCCTACTAGTTACTTGTTAATTTCACAGAGGCAAAAACGCAACTTTATAGTGGAGAAACCAGGAGATACCTCAACCAAATCCTCGAACTACTACAGAGGCATCACTGGGCACTTCTGAATGTTTTCAAAATTCAATTTTGAATATTTTACTGAGTCACCTTTGAATACAGACTGTGGATGAAATAATAGTGTTCTATCAATGTTAACTTTTCAGACTTGATCATTGTACTGTGGTTATATAAGAAACTGTCCTTAGGAAATAGTCACTGAAATAACTGTATCTATAGAGAGAAAGAGCAAAAGTGACACAAAATGTTAATAACTGTTAATCTGGATGAAGAGTCTGGGTTCTTTTTACTTGCAACTTTTCTTAAGTTTGAAATTTCCTTTAAAAATATAAGTTCCCAAAAATTAACTCATAAAAGTATGAACTGTTTTCAAAAAGTGCATTCTAATACTAATTAGATTTATGTAACACATGAAAAATGGCCTCTTTTGAGTAGTGATACATCATAATGTTAAAAAAAAAAAATCTGTGTGCCAGAGCGGTGGCACAAGCCAGTAATCCCAGCTATTCAGGAGACTGAAGCAGAAGGACTGCAAATTCGAGGCCAGACTGGGCAACCTAAGCAAGATCTTGTCACACACACACAAATCTGTTTGTAAAACTAAATTTACTTGCAATATATTTGCTTGGATATATATTTACACCAGGGAAATATATGTACTGCTTAAATCATAACCTAGCAAAGAAAAGACAAAAGAGAGGAACAGGAAGGAAGAAAGCCAGAGAGACATTTTGGCTCAAACTTTAATTTAATATTACAACTATTCAATTTTTGATAAGTGAGATTAGAATTACTTTGATAATTA
This sequence comes from Glaucomys volans, assembly GCA_020662805.1. Lineage (NCBI taxonomy): Eukaryota > Metazoa > Chordata > Mammalia > Rodentia > Sciuridae > Glaucomys > Glaucomys volans. Next base: position 321,190 of record JAJEJO010003260.1, read on the forward strand.
GCTATTAAATTTGAACAGTTTAAAACTTTAAAAAGGATACCATATGGTCCTGTTCCCTAAAAATAAGCCACAATATGGGCTTTTTAAAAATTGTGTTTATTCAGCCATAAAGAAAAATGAAATTATGTCATTAGGAAAATGGATGGAACTAGAGACCAAAAATAAGCAAAATAAGCCAAACTCAGAAAATTATGGGATGTATGTTTTCTCTCATATGCAGAAGTTAAAAAGGAAAAAGGAAAAGAATTGTGAGGGTAGATCTCATGGAAATCAAAGGGAGATCAGTGGAGGAAAGAGACCAAGGGATGGGAGGTGAGGAAGGAGGGGGGAAGTGCTGGGGAGTGATATTGGCCAAATTAAATTGATTACATTGCATGCATGTATGAATCCCCTCATTATGTACAACTATAATGCACCAATAAAAATGAGGAAAATTTGAGATACAATGCATATAACATAAAATTCACTCTTTAAAAATGTACAGTTTAGTTTATTCACAATGTTGAACAACCACTAATACCATGCAATCCCAGAGCAGCTGCATTGCCCCCAAAAGAAAGCCCATATTATTAGCAGTCACTCCCCATTTCCAATTTTCCCCATCCCCTGGAAACTACTAGTGTACTCTCTGACTATGGATTTCCCTATTCAAGACATTTTATATAAATAGAATCGAACAATACATGACCTTTTTATTTCTGGCTTCTCTCACTTAGCATAATGCATTCAAAGTTAATCTGTTGTAACAAATATCAGGACTTCATTTCTTTTTATTATTTTTAATAAATTCCATTGTATGAATATACCACATTTTGTTTATGTACTCATTCACCAGTTGGTGGACATTTGGGTTGTTTTCACTTTTTGGCTATTATGTATAAAGCTACTATGAACCATTCATGTACAAGTTTGTGTGTGGTCATGCTTTCGATTCTCTTGGGTATATACAAGGAGCAGAATTACTGGAATTGTTTTGTTTTGTTTTAAGGAGCTAGAGATGAACCCAGGGCCTTGTGCATGTACTCTACCACTGAACCATAACCCCAATTCTGTTTAACTTTTTGTTGTTGTTGTTGTTGTTTTAAGTTATACATGAGAGAATATATTTTAACCTCTTTTTTTTTGGAACCGGGGATTGAATTCAGGGGCACTCAGCCACTAAGCACATCCCCAGCCCTATTTTGTATTTTATTTAGAAACAGGGTCTCACTGAGTTGCTTAGTGCCTTGCCCTTGCTGAGGCTGGCTTTGAACCGGCGATCCTCCTGCCTCAGCCTCCCAAGCCACTGGAATTACAGGCGTGCACCACCATGCCCGGCTAGTTTAACATATTTATACAAACATGCAGAACATCTTATTCTAATTAGAATCCCAGTCTTGTGGTTGCATGTGATGTAGAGATTCGCTGTGGTGTATTCATACATGTACATAAGAAAGTTAAGTCAGATTAACTTCACTGTCTTTCCTAGTTCTATCCCCCTCCCTTCCCTTCATTCCCCTTTGTCTAATCTACTGAATTTCTACCCACTCCCCCCTTGTTGTGCATTAGCATCCATATATGAGAGAGAACATTCAACCTTTGGCTTTTTTGCAATTGGCAGATTTCACTTAGGTTCATAGTCTCCAGATTCATCCACTTACCAGCAAAAGTCATAAAGTCATCCTTTTTTATCCAGTCCCATTTAACTTTTTGAGGCACTACCAGACTCTTTTCCACAGTGGCTGCTCTGTCTTATATTCAATCAACAGTATAAGACGGTTCTTAGTTCCTCTACATCCTTTCCAGCACTATTATCACCTGTCATTTTTAATTATTGTCATCTTAGTGAGTATGAAGTAGGATGTATTGTGTTTTTATTTCCATTTCCCTAATGACTAAAGATATTGGGAATCTTTAAATATATTTACTGACCTCTGTATCTTTGGAGATATGTCCATGTGTACTTTTAAATCCAAAATTTTTTTAACTGATTTTGGAATTACATGTAAAAAAAAAAATAAAAGGACCAGTTGTTTACTTTCATAAATCAATGCATTTCTATGTTTTATAACATAGAAACGTGTGTAACCAACATTCAAATGCTGGGTGCATTAAAAAAAAAGAACTTGTAAATTGAGGGTTAAGGCAACAGAGCATTTAGAATTGTGACGTATGAATTCAAATCTTGTGATTCATTTCTCTGACTTTCTCTTAATAACTAATTGTTAAAATGTAGACAATACAATAGTTTTTGAGTTTTTTTCTCTTAAGAGTCATTTCATGCCCAGCAAGTAGAAAAGCAAATTGGCACACCTTTTATGAAAGACAACACTTTGTCAAAGACTTGAAAGCATGGATTATTTGTGATTCAATAATTCCATTTCTAGGAATTTATCCTAAGGAATTTAAAGCACGTAAAACATATTTTAAAGGCATATTCATTGCAACATTAGTAGTAGTAATAAAAATGTTGATGTTGGGAGCTGTGCCACATGCCTGCAATCCCAGCTATTTGGGAGGCCAAGGCAGGAGGATCATGAGTCAGAGACTAGCCTGGGCACCTAAGTAAGACTATGTCTCAAGATGTTAAAAAAAAGCCAGGCATGGTAGTGCATGCCTGTAATCCCAGTGGCTTGGGAGTCTGAGGCAGAAGGATCATGAGTTCAAAGCCAGCTTCAGCAACTTAGGCCCTAAGCAACTAAGTGAGACCCTGTCTCTAAATAGAATTCAGAAAGGGCTGGGAATGTGGTTCAGTGGTTGAGCATCCCTGGGTTCAATCCCTGGTACCAAAAAAAAAAAAGGGTAATAAAAGAGTGGAAATCAGCAAAAGTCAAAAGTCCAACAATTAAACAATGGAAAGAATGGTTAAATACATTATGATGCAACTATATGACAGAATTTTGGTGTGCTGCAAGGAAAAAAATTTGGTAGATATGTATCTGACCTGGAAAACTATCAATAAAATAGTATTAGGAAAAAAGGAAAGTGCAAACAAAATATAATTCCAAGATTTTTTAAACTATGCAAGTATCTGCATATTTTCAAGAAAATTCACGAAGGGACACAGAATCTTAACACAGGAGAACTGTACACCATTTACTTTTTCTACCTCTGTATTTTTTGCTTCTTTGTATTTTCTAATTTTCCGACAATCAACTTTAATTACTGACGTAAGAAAATTTTAAAGGAATAGAATAAATCTGTTACAACTTAAAAATTAAAATATGCATCATAATCAGAGTCTAAGAAATATCACTGAAATAGAGAGTTTCTTATAGATACTTAGAATTAAAATCATTGTATGCTCAAAATGATTTTGTTTAGAGTTAGTGGGAAATAGTAACATTGACAAATGATTAGGAAAAGTTTTATTATGGACATCACTTTTCCTTCTCTGGGTAAAGGGGATTTAAATTTGGGGTTGTATGTTGGCAATTTGGTCCCTGGAAAATCAGCTGTCAAGGGAGAAGGAAAAACCAGGCCAAAGGGACAGATGGAACAAGTTCAAAGCCTGCCTCTGACCTTGGGCCTCAATTTCCTTCCCCAGTAAAATGGGAATAATAGTGCCTTTGCTGCAGGTTGCTACAATATTAGGACAAGTTTTTTTTTCAATGTCCAAAAATAATCTTTGCCATTATTACTGCATCCCTGTAGGTTATCAACCTGCCTGTGCTTGCACTTACCCACAGTGGGAGATCCTACCTTGGAAGCAGCTGATTGGACTACTGGGGCCCCCTCACACTGGCCTCTGGGGCTTGGATTCCCCTTTAAGTTGGAATTTGTTGAATTTGTTGGAATGTTGAAATGCGGTCCTCAGAAAGGACAGTTCTGTTGCATGTGACCCTCCTGGAAAATGCACTTTCATTCAAATTTCTTAACTGACCATCCTTTTGAGAAGAACTGTAGCAGTTCTGAAAAGGACTAGCCCACCATTGTGGAAGTGAGAACACTCAGGCCAGAGCAATGCAATGATAATGGACAAGGTGCTCAGGGGATGCCCTGAAATGGTTTCCAAGCACGGTCAGGGGTCCCACCCTAACTAGTGCACTCCTTGTCAGCCAGGGCTCTGCCGGGGCTTGTGAGAGAGGTTTTGTCTGGGAATGGCTCAGGCTCAGCTCTGCCTGGATGAAGGGTTAAGGCCACTGCAGCTGTTCTTCCCTTGGACTCCTCCTATTGCAACTTCAGTGTGGGGAGTCCCACACTGAACACTACCTGCTCACACATCTTTCCCTCAGGGCCACAGATTAGTCAACTGGCTTCCCTATGTGGTCAGGCCCGCCCATCACAACCAAAAGAGGCCAGTTCACTCTGTCCTATTCCATGGCCACAGGCTGTATCTGGTCACAGGCCTTAGAAAATGCAAATCTGTCCCCTGGGAGATAACACCTACATCCAGCCATCTGGTTGCGGCTGGGAGTAGGTTCCAGTGTCATCTTTGTATATGAGGGACTCACATAATCTCTCTTAAAGGTTCAACCCTTCAAGTATAGATTTATAATCTCTGGTCACTTCTGAAAGAGTGAGGACCTGCCACCATCCTTCTCGATAAGAGGAAGGTGAAACCTGTGCAGAGGAAGGAATCCCAGATGGGGACAAGAGATCTGGACCAGTGTGGCTCTTTCACCCCGGTGGTGCCCATGGGTGAGAATATTAATTGCCTCACTGAACTTCAAGGGTTGTGTCAAGACTAAATGAGAAATATTGTGTGGAAAAACTCTGGCAATATAAAGGGATACTGCAGGCTTCCTTTCAAGTGCAGACGGCTGCGGACCCCCACCAATTCTCTAAGACCTGCAGAAGACCCTCTTCCACCTCCTTAGGGCGGACATTTCCTATAGTGAGACTAGATATGTCAAAGGGAAAGCAGTTGCCCTTGCAAACAGGGTGTTAGTGTTGAATTAAATAAGACAAAGTACCTGCACTTGTCTATGTGAGCTGCAGTGGAGACCTTGGGACATGAAGTGGAGGTGAGACCACCCAGAGCCTGTGGGGCACTGGGGCAGGGATCATAGCAATAACTAAGGCTAACTGCCTGGAGTTGAATGAGAATGAAAATATACCCACCCCTCCAGCTTGGTTACCTTACAGAAGAGCACCACAGGTGACAATCTTTTGCAAGATCTTTTGCAACTAGGGAGTGGCTCATACAGATTCCTGACATGGATCTGCACAATAGGATAGTATTCAAGGTGTGCAGAAGAACTCCCAGATTCCTTCCAGGCTCTTAACTGTAATAGTTTATGTTTATTGAGTGCTTACTATAGGATAAATTCTATGCCAGGTGCTTTACATATAATAATCCTCACAAAATCGTGGCAGGTAAATCTTATCCCTGTTGTAAACATGGTAGACTGAGGCTCACAGAGGTTGGTCATATACCTGGAGAATATTAGAGCTTCAATTCAAACTCAGGCCTCTGAGTTCTGCATCAACTCAACCTCAACACCACAAGCCTCAGCCATTCTGGGATACTTGGTATTCTTGACAAAATCACACATTTCACATGCTGCTTCCTCTGTGGGAAAGACCCTTTCTCTGGTCTTCTACCTACAAAACTCCTGTTCATCCTTGAAAGCCCACTGCATATATCAATCCTTATCATAGCATAATATTTCAGGTGAGTGATAATCTAATTATCCATATGATATGATAGTATATTGTAGGTAGTTATAGTTTCTATAGAAGTTTTATTTTTTAATTATTTAATTTGTTGATAAAAAGGAATGGGAACAGATACTACATGTTATTAATAATTTTTCCCCAATGTTTTGTTATGAAAAAGTTTTAACATATACCCAAATTGAAAAAAAAATTGATAGTGATCACTGGTATTTCCACCACCTATATTCTACAGCGAACTTTTTACTATAATTGCTTTATCATATATCTATCCATCTATCTGTTTTTCTATTCACCCTTCAATTTATCTTACTTTTTGATGCATTTCAAAATAGATAGCAGTCAAGGCTGAGGATATAGCTCAGTTCGTAAAGTGCTTGCCTCACATGCAGAAGGCCCTGGATTCAATCCCTAGCACCACAAAAAAAAAACCAAAAAACCCAAAAAACCTAAAATAGCAGTCAGTAGAACACTTCCCCTTTAGTACTTCAGAATATATATCAAATGATTTAATTTAAAAAATGTTTCAGGGGCTGGGGATATAGCTTGGTTTGTAGAGTACTTGTCTGTCAATCCCCAACACCACAGGAAAAAAAAAGTTCCTACTTTTTCAGTATTTGGGATCAATTTAATTGAGAGCATCCTGAAATTGCAAATTCAGCTGTTTACTTTGTTTTACTTTGGATGGGGACGATGTTTCTGTGCTTAAAAAAAAAGGGATTTAACCACTGCCTTAGTGTTCTCAGCCAAAATTAGGAGGAAAGCAGTTCTCAGTGAAGTGAAAATACTGATATCCTTCTCAACACACCAATGCAATGTTCTTTTTTATGTATGTATGTATGTTTGTATGTATGTATTTTTACAGTAGTGGGGATTGAACCCAGGGGTGCTCTACCACTGAGCAACATCCCCAGTCCTTTGCATTTTTTTTTCTTTTTTTTTTCTTTTTCTGCAGTGCTGGGGATTGAACCCAGGACCTTGTGCTTTCAAGGCAAGCACTCTACCAACTGAGTTATATCCGCAGCCCCTGTATTTTTCATTTTGAGACCGCGTTTTGCTAAGTTGCTGAGGCTGGCCTCAAACTAGCAATCCTTCTGCCTCAGCCTCCCAAATTGCTGGGATTACAAGCAAGTAACACTGAACCCAGTCAATGCACTGCCTCTTTTTTTTTTTTTTAACTATTTTTTAGTTGTCAATGGACCTTTATTTTTATTTATATGTGGTGCTGAGGATCGAACCCAGTGCCTCACACATGCTAGGCAAGTGTCTTCCACTGAGCCACAAGCCCAGCCCTGTACTGCCCTTTAATGAGCATTTATACATATAATGATGAAAAATAATTCCATGGTTATTCATAGTATTCTTTCAAGATGATATGGAAGATAATTGTGTCGTTTTCAAAATCCCTCAAATTACACTGGCAACCTGTTCTACGGCTGATTTTTCCCCCTCTAGAATTTATTTGAATTCACAGAGGAATGGGAACAATATGATTTTTTTTTTTTTTTTTTTTGAACCAGGGATTGAACTCAGGGACACTCGGCCACTGAGCCACATCCCCAGCCCCATTTTGTATTTTTTATTTAGAGACAGGGTCTCACTGAGTTGCTTAGGGCCTCGCTAAGTTGCTGAGGCTGGCTTTGAACTCGCGATCCTCCTGACTCAGCCTCCCAAGTCGCTTGGATTACAGGCGTGCGCCACCACGCCCGGCAACAATATGATTTTTTAAAAAAAAACTTTCCATAAAAAATAATGAGGTCTGAGTTTGTGACTGAGTGGTATAGCACTTGCCTTGCACGTGTGAGGCACTGGGTTCCATCCTTAGCACCATGTAAAAATAAAACAAAGGTATTGTGTCCATCTATAACTAAAACTTTTTTTAAATAAATAATTGAAATGATAATGATTTGGGGGAAATTCTTGGATACAGCCAAGAGAATTGGGTTAAAACTAGTAGTTAACAATAATAATGCTAGTAGTTACCAATAATAACACTTGAAGATGTGAAGTCTTTTTATAGACACTTTGTCCCATTTAATATTTGCTGTACGGAATAGGCATTATTTCCACTTTTTTATTGTGGGACAATATACGTAACGGTCACCACTTTAACTCTTTTGAGGTTCAGTTCAGTGGCATTTACACCCACATTGTTGTGCAACAGTCACCACCATCCATCTCCAGAACCTTCCATCATCCCAAACTGAAACTCTGTTTATCAAATGTAAACTTCCCATTGTCCCTATCCCCAGCCCTGGTAACCACTATTCTTTCTTTCTCTATGTATTTGCCAATTCCAAGTTCTTACATAAGTGGAATCGTGTAATAAGTGCCCTTCTGTGTCTGACTTATTTCACTTAACATGTTTTCAAGGTTCATCTATGTTCAGCATGTTCCAGAACTCTATCCCTTTGTAAAGCTGACGGTGGTATATACATTTTGTTTATCCAGACATCAGTTGATGGGACTTTTGGTTTGTTTCCACCTTTTGACTCTTGTGAATAATGCTGCTCTATTTGAACATGGGTACACATGTATCCTGCTCAATCCCTGCTTATTATTTCCATTTTACAAATAAAAAATCCAGACTCAAAAGATCAAAGTTCAAATTACACAGACTATACATAAACCAGAAGTGAGTTCAGACCCAAGAAGGAGGTGGATATTCACCTATCTGGGAGGTACATGTCCTACAAATGTTCAGCTGGGGTGCGCAGATATGTATTTGCTAGTAAATAATTACCCCATGAGCCTTCAACCTAGATACCTGGCCCCTCTTGGAACTTCCAAGACCCCTAACCATGATCCAACAACCAAGGAGATAGCAGCTGGCCCCAGGACCCTGCTTCTGATGACAGTATCCGTTCTGATTGATGCCATGCTGTCTTGGATATTCTGAATAGCAGCCCTGCATGTGTCACTGGGTCATGGTCTTCCGTAGGGGTAACAGACAGGTCTGTTAGAGGTGCCGCAAAAGGAGCTAGACAGCCTAGAAATCACTGGAAATTTACAAGGAAGTAAGAAGCCAGGATTATTAGCTAAAATGGAAGCTTCAGTTTAAGGACCTGAGAAAGAGCCCAACAACCCAGATAAAGAGAAAAGCCATTGGGGGAGTGCCATGAGAAGGTCTTAGAGTGCCAGGCAGGGCAGTGATAGGGACACCATTAACCTGACTGAAGCTGAAGGAAGTGGCTTAGGGTCAGGCAAGTAAGGACCCACTGACCCTGACCCTAAAGATTGAGGGAGTACTCAGCCTTGTCATCTGAGGGAGATGCCGGAAAAGCAGGAGAGACTTGGGCTGCCGCAGATGCTTAGGTCCTACTTGAGAAGAGTCAGGGTGAAAAGACAAAGCCCCAAGTGCTATCTCCCGAAGATAACCAATTCTTATCTTTCTTGGAAGTGGCAGCAGAAAGTTGCTCAGGGCACAACAGCACAACACCTGCTTGTGGTGACTTTTTGGGTTGGGGTTGGAAGAGGGGAGTCCCCATGACCTCACAAGGCTTTGTGGCCACGTTTAGCCCATCACTGGTACCAGCCGTATGCCCATCTCATTGGTAAGAACCATGCAGAGTTCTACTTCCTTCTTTATTCCCTACATGAAGTCTGAAGTCATTCATGCATTAAAGTGAGAAAAAGACACGTGGTTTTGGTCTCAGCACCTGACTCCACTGCTCTGGAAATCGCGCCTACTCACATTTGTTTCTCCTCCCTATGGTAACAATTCCTCAATTCCCCTTTGGGGAAACCACCACCTTCCTTTCTTTTTTTAATTTAATTATGGTAAAATATGCATAACAAAAAAATTATCATCTTAACCATTTTTTTTTAAAGTTTTTTAGTTGGAGGTGGACATAACACCTTTATTTATTTATTTGTGGTGCTGAGGATTGAACCCAGTGCCTCACATGTGTGAGGTGAATGCTCTACCACTGAGCCACAACCCCAACCCCATCTTAACCATTTTTAAGTGTATAATTCAGTATTGTTGAGTACATTTCATTGCTGAGCAATCAATCCCCTTCTTTCTTTTCTTTTCTTTTTTTTTTTTTGGTACCAGAGAATGAACCCAGGGACATTTAACAACTGAGCCACATCCCCAGCCCTTTTTATTTTTTATTTTGAGACAGGGTCTTGTTAAATTACCTAGGGCCTCACTGAGTTGCTTTGGACTTGCGATCCTCCTGCCTCAGCCTCCCAAGTTGCTGGGATTAAGGTGGGTGCCACCTTGCCTCCCTTCCTTCTTAAGAAGTAATTTATTTGATCTAATCCCAACTCCTGGCTCCAGGATGGGGCCTTTGAACAAGGCTGGACCTATTACAGTGTCCTATTTCTCTAGCTGCATTGATTGGCACATCACAGAAGCTGAGCTCATGAGAATCAATCCAAGGATAACTGCTAAAACTAATGGAAGCAGGCCTTCTCTTCTTGCTTCAGATGCCAAACTGGTGGGGATTAACTTGGAGCCATAGGTGGCCATCTTTGCCACTACCTCCAAGACCTGCCTGATAATGAAGCCTACACAGGGGACAGCAAAGCTGAAGGAGGAACACAGATGGCTTTCCGGCAATGTTTTTGAGCACCTGGATCCACTTGTGCCTAAAACAATTGCCTAAAAACTGTACAGTTGCATGAAAAATAGATCCTCTCTTTTTTGCTGAATGCAATTTGAGTTGGGTTTTTGTCATTTGTAACTAGAAGAATCTCATCTAGAGCTGAGGATGTAGCTCATTGATACAGCTCAGTGGTAGAGGGTTCGCCTAGCACATGTGAGGCCCTGGATCTGAGCTCTAGCACTGAAAATAAATAAAACAAATGCAATAAAAATATTCCAGAGCTGGGGAGATAGCTCTGTAGGAAAGCACTTGTCTAGCATGTGTGAGACCCTGGGTTTGATCTGCAGTAAGAAAAAAAATTTTTTTTTTAAATCTTATCTAATAGACCCCTGAACTCAAGTTTAGTTACATAAGACTATAAGATTCAAGCACCAATGTTCTTCTTCCTTTTCCTTGCTTCTCTGAGCTTTCAAAAATCATCACCTGCCAGGCACAGTGGCACACACCCGTAACCCCAGTGACTCAGGAGGCTGAGGCAGGAGGATTGGGAGTTCAAAGCCAGCCTCAGCAACTAAGCAAGGCCCTAAGCAACTTAGCGAGACCCTGTCTCTAAAATATAAAAAGGGCTGGGATGGTTTCAGTGGTCAAGCATTCCTGGATTCAATTTCTAGTATCAAAAACAAAAAACAAAAAATACCACCTAACCTAGCCCAGAATGCCACCGCCCTACTGTCACAAATTGAGCACATGACATTTGTTCAATGACAAACTTGAGAAGAATGCTGGGGTTGGTAGAGGGGAATTAGCATAATATAGAAGTTCTACCAAAGGCAAAAAAAAAATTATAAATATTTGTCCAGATGACCCATCAATGAGCACACGTGAGCACAGGCCCCTGGAACTACAGTGCAAACAAACAGCTCCTGAGAAAGACAGGGCTTTTCAGTTGTGAGAGGCCACCCTCTCCTAACTTTCATGGCTATAGTGTGGCTCTGAGCATGGTTTGAGGCGACAAGAGTCTAGTTTCTGCTCTGTGGTGGGGACAAGCCCAAATGAGGTTGTTATCAGTACTAGTGTGGCTCTTTTGCAGGGGTCTAGAAGACCAGAGAAAGGGGCCAGTGCCTTCCTCACAGACCCCAGAACAGACACTGGGAGCCTGCTCGCTGTCTGGGATGTTCTGGTTCTCTGATGAGGGCTTAAAGTCCATAGGGGATGGAGTGTATCTGGGTGTTCGTGAAGCTCCCATGAGGGCACCCATTAGATAAAAGCACCTCTATTAAGGTTTTTGTTTTTAACCTAAAGGCAGGCCTGGGCCCACAATTCTACAATCTCCTCTAGAAGCTCACATGTACAAATTATGGGGGGGGGGTGTTGGTGAGAAAAAGAAATAAATCTCCAGACTACAGAGCCCAGCAACTGGTCAACAGAGGGAACAGTGTGTGCCCCCCAGTCAGGAGGTAAAAGGGGCACAGGAAATCATGGAGGGCTAGCTCCATAGGCTCTGGATGTTTCTACCATCCAAACTCTTAATAGACTGCGCCCATCATGGAAGAAATCTCCAGTGAGGTCCCCTCACTCCCCCTGCAAACACACTTGAGGGTAGGTGTGGGGGAAGCCTGCCTCAGTCTTCTCAGTCCCAGCCATGATTAAGGGATCCCCCACGTGTTTGCCTTCTCTCAGCCTGAGGTGGAGCTCACAACCCATTCTGAGTGCAGCACTTCTGCCGACACTTGGGGACATATATTGAACCCTAGCATCCAGCCCACATGGCAGAGGCCAAAGAATCAGAAGAGCCCGAGTTCCAGTCTTCCTCTGACACTAGTAAGAGTCCAAGTAACAGAATCCTAGAGAATCTCCCCAGGACAAAGGCTCTGGGGGCGGGGGAGGGGCGGGAAGGAACTTTGTGGGTCTTCTCAGCTGCATCCCCAGGAAGGTGAACACACATCCTGGCACTTGGAAGACATCAGTAATTATGTGTTCCTGTAAGTGAGTCACCGTGTATTTATCAATGAAATGGTGATTCTCAAGCTATGCTGTGGAGCAGGAAAGGCGATCCAAGCACCCCGCGGATTCTGTGTTCACAGAGTAGTCTCATTATATCCAGTCACCTAACCCAGGAAGGGAGTATTATCATTCCCATTTTGCAGATGAGAAAACTGAGGTTCATAAATACGCACTGACCTCCTCACATTCTCCCTGCAAAGTCAGGAATTAAAACCACGTATGATTCTGAAGCCTTGGTTGTTTTCATCACATCACATCACATCTTTCAGGTCCAAGTGCTTCTGAGAGAGGCATTTCCCCCTACACCCAGAGTTGTAGCCCCCAAACCCTGCGCAGAGGCCGGGAGCAGCCAGCCATAGCTTCCGGGTCAGCCCCCAGCAGTGGTCCACGAACGCTGACCTCCCACCGCCCAAGTTGACCCGAGCTCGCCCACCTGGAGGGGCGGTGGCTGCGGGCCAGGGAGGTCCCCAGTGCAGGAAATACTCACGGCTCCCGCAGGCCCAGGTGGCGCCGCGGGGCGCATCGTCTCCCGGGCACGGCCTCCTCCTCGAGAGCAGCCAAACGCGGCGCTGGGCTGCCTCCTCTCTCTGGGGCATCAGATTATTTTAGCACTTGCGGAAGGAACGGACGGAAACTGAAGTCACATGGAGAGCGAGCAGCTCAGCGACTCAGCACTCAGGCTCATACAGACCAGGCATCTTAGAGGGAACTGCGGTGCGCGGGGGGGCGCGGGGGATGGGAGAGGGCGGCGAGCAGCGCCCCTTGCAATATTGGTGGGGTGTAGTCACCAACAAGGTGGGTTTTTAAGGATCTGCCACGATCCTAAGCAGGCTTCCCTTAAAGCTTCTTTGCCTTGGTGATTTTCGGGGGTGGCAGCTAGGGGTCCTTGCCTATGTGAGATCTGCTGGCCTTGGAACTCTTCTCCAAGGTTCTATCCAAGGGCCAAGTTGGGACAGACTTTGGGAAGGGGCGGCACATGTTTCCCAACTGAAAAGAGGAAGAAACCACCATCTGGACGAGTTATCCACTCGCCAGTCTTTCTTTCAATACACTTAGCTAGTTCTTATTAATAATCTTTTATGGGTCCAGCACTGAAAAAAAGAATTAAGAAATAGAATTGTCAGTATCATGAACTTCTTGATCATAGCCGGCATGGATGGGTTTCTTATACCTGATGGGTAAGAGTGCCCTACTAGCTCGTGCCAAAAATTCAAAAGAATAATGCAAATTAATAACATAGCCATCATGCTGGGTGCAGTGGTGCTGCCTGTAATCCCAGTGACTCAGAAGTCTGAGGCAGGAGGATTGTAAATTTGAGGCCAGCCTCAGCAACTTAGAGGGACACTCAGCAATTTAGCAAGACTCTGTCTCAAAACTAAAAAGGCTTGGGGGTGTAGCTCAGTGGTAAAGTACCCCTGGGTACAATACCCAGTACCTAAATAAATACATACATAAATTGTCATCAGAGAGGTGCCAGACACTATTAGGAACTTGATGTGCATTATCTCTGAGCTCCTGTTTTCAAGGAACTTCACTTCTAGGGCAGAAGGCTATCATAGCATCCGCTACATGGTGAAGGGTGATGCAGCCAATCACACTGCCAGGTGGGCAAAAGGGCCTCCAACTCTACTTTCTGGTTTTGCAGTAGATTTAGAAGGTCCACCAGGGTTGAGTCACCTCTCTTGCAGTGTGGTGATTTGTGATTCTGTACAGCATAATTATCCTTGCCGTGTCCATCCTAAAAGTACAGGAGCAAGTTCTTCCTGCTCCAAACATCCAGCAAATTTTCTCTGTTCTTTAAAATATTCATTTGTATAGGTGATAATGATGATACCAATGGAAAAAACTAAGATCAAATTATCACAAACCAAAGTTTTTGATTCTTGCTTTATATACATTCTTTACTCCCATGTTTTTGGTGTCTTCAAATATGTTGATAACTTCCAAGAGAAAGGATTCAGTCTTAAGTTTTATCTAATTACTGATCAATCAACTCCTCAATGTCCCAGAGTGTTGACACTGTAACAAAATGTATCCCAAACACAGTCTTTTCTTTTCTTTTTTCTTTTTTTCCACATCCCAGCCCTCAGCCCTTTTTAAAATTTTGAAACGGGGTCTCACCCAGTTGCTTAGGGTCTTGCTAAGTTGCTAAGGCTGGTTTCAAATTTGTGATCCTCCTGCCTGAGACTCTGAAGCCCTTGGGATTATAGGTGTGTACTACCATGCCTAGTTCAAAACAGAACTTTTTAAATTGTTGTTGTTATTTATTTATTTTTAAAACAGAACTCTTGGGCTGGGGATATAGCTCAGTTGGTGAGTGCTTGCCTTGCATGCACAAAGTCCTGGGTTTAATCCCCAGCACCACACACACAACAAAAAAAGTCAAAAAAAAGAAAAAAAAAGAACTCTTACCCTTTGTCCCAGATGGTTTTTCTTCTTGTATGGCGTGCTTCAGCTTAGGCAGCCCAGCTCTCTCTGACTCCACCCCTCACTTTAAATTGGCCACCAATTCCTGTGGATCCTAACTCAGAATTTTTTTTTTTTTTTTTGGTACTAGGGTTTGAACCCAGGGGCACTAGGCCACTGAGCCACATCCCCAGCCCTATTTTGTATTTTATTTAGAGACAGGGTCTTGCTGAATTGCTTAGGGCCTCGCTAAGTTGCTGAGGCTGGCTTTGAACTCCCGATCCTCCTGCCTCAGCCTTCCAAGTGCTGGGATTACAGGCATGCACCACCACGCCTGGCCAGAAATGTTTTAAATCCAATTCTACTTTTCATCCTTGGGCCACTGCTCTGGGTCTAAACTAACCAACGCACATGTGGATCATTTTGATAATTGGTTCTCTGCCCCTAATCTTGTCTCTCCAATGCAGAATGTGTGGACACATTCAAAAATTGGTATTGGTTTATTTTATTCCCTGCTTAAAACCCTTTCATGATTGCCATGGCATCCCTTTAACTAGATCAGTTTAAAATCAGGTTCAGCAGGTTCAAATTCCTCACTGATGGCCTAAATTCTCCCCTTCTCTTCCACTTTTATAAGTTTTACAAATTGGCATTTTCTATAGGATTTCTTTCAAGAAAGGCAGCTGCTACCCCTCAAGATTTTTTCCCCCAGGGTTGAACCCAGGGGCATTTAACAACTGAGCTATATCCCCATCCCTTTTTATTTTTTATTTTGAGACAGGGTCTCACTAAATTGCTGAGGCTGACTTTGAACTTGTGATCCTCCTGCCTTAGCCTCCCAAGCCATTGGGATTACAAGCATGCGCCACCACACCTGACTCCCCAAGAAAATTTAAGAAACCAAAGGTCTTAATGGTTGTGTAGCGAAAAGCCAGTTCATTGGAAAATAGCACCAACAGCTCTTCTCTAGCAGTAAGCTGGTTCAGCATGGGAACGCTCACTCTTTAGCTGAAACCAGGGAAGATTTGCAGCTGAAAACAGAACATTCCTCGTGCCTGCAGGGTTGTGAGCT
Organism: Glaucomys volans; assembly: GCA_020662805.1. NCBI lineage: Eukaryota > Metazoa > Chordata > Mammalia > Rodentia > Sciuridae > Glaucomys > Glaucomys volans. The sequence goes on from JAJEJO010003260.1 coordinate 336,823, forward strand.
GACAACTCAGTTCAGGATTGTCCAGCTTGGCTAGATGCTCTGGGCTCCCTCCCAGCTGTGCTGCTCTAGGCTGAGGGGATCAAAGTACTTCCTCTCCAACATGACCTAGGGTACACCCTGCCCTCCTAGCCTGGCACACCATTCCATGAGACCATGAGAGTCTGGTGGACTACGTGCTTCTTTCTTTGAGCCTGGGCATGTGCTGTTGTGTTTGTACTCGCCCTCTGCTCAATAGTAATTAAGCAAGTTTGGTGCCTGGGATACCTGAGGAGATTTGAAGTGAAAACAAGAAACTGGCAGATCCCAGAGGGAGGAAAGAATTCAGGTGCTTCATTCATCCTGTGCTAGCCTCAGTCTCTCCCACACTTCGTCTCAGGTCTGCAAGAGCATTTCAGCCAGTCTGGTCTTTTTTTTTTTTTTTTTTTTGCGGTGCTGGGGATTGAACTCAAGGCCTTGTGCTTATGAGGCAAGCACTCTACCAACTGAGCTACATCCCCAGCCCCCAGTCTGGTCTTTTTGTTATTTCCCCAAGCAGAGGACAAAGATTTTCCACTCTGTGCTCCTTCCATCAGAGGGTTTCCTTGCTTGGCACAGCTTCTCTTTTGCCCACCAAAGGTGTGGCTGGGCTCTCCCTCTTCTGTGAAGACTTCCCCATTCAGTTGCATCTCTTCCTCTGAACACATGGTCCCAGTGCCTGCACTCCCAACAACCTTCTGATGGCTCTTGTGTTGTGATTTAAAATTTTGGATTTCAGTCTTGTTTTCCCAACTACACTATAAACTTTTGAGATTGGGGGTCATGTGCTATTCCAAAAAACATACTCCCCAATGCACATAAAAAGACTCAGTCAATATTCACTCCAAGAAGGCAGGAGAAGACAATAAACCTATCTCTAGGTATTGCCTTCAGAGATTCCTTTTCTCCTTCCTTCCTTCCTTCCTTTTTTCTCCTTCCCTCCCTCCCTCCCTTTCTTTCAACTAAGCTTCCTAATAGTTTGTCATTGGTGGAAATTTTCATTCTCCCAAAGAGATCAATGGGAGCTTTAGTTTCTGCCCTCCCCTCCCACTGCTTTGCCAGATGATCAGACACTATTGGGGCAGAGGTGGGGGCACTACATGTGGAGACTGTCAAGGGAGACTCATTTGAGTAGGGGGCACATCTGCAAGGGATACAGTGGGTCAGTTTCCCTCCTCCAGCCAGCTCCATGAGAAGAAGAAACAGTCCACTACACCTGACAATGGAGTAATAAGGAAATAGAGCTGGCAACCCACCCATGTCCAAGGTCTTGGTCCTCCTGCTCATGCCTCTGATGTTTTCCACTCTGCCTTGGGCTGCCGCAGACAGGGAAGCCCTTTCATCCTGGTCTTTCAGCTTGATGACTGGGCCTGGCCTAGCAGAGAGCTAGTGCCTCCCCCTCCTCTCCCAGCCTCAGCACATGTCAGGGAGGGGATTTCCTTTGGGGCCTTAATTGGGAATTGTTCTCTTGCCCTACATCAGCTGGCTCCTGGGGGAGAGTCTTGGTTTCATTTCCTTCATTTGGAATGGAGTTTTTAAGAACCAAAAATTAAAACCGGAAAGAAGAGAGGCCACCGCCCACGCTGGTATCACTCAATGCCTCATGATGCCAGTTCTGGAAGGGCTTAGGGGTCAGTGCAAAGACCCCTATGCCTCAGGGAATGTGAGTGGGAAAGATTGGTGGAGGGTCCTTCCTGGAATGTTCACTCCTCTCCTCTAACCTTCTTAGGGAAGGAATGGTTCTCATATCCCAAGGTCAGCTCCTCTTGCTCCCTCTTGCCCACGACCTCTGTTCAGCCACTAACTCCAGTGACTGACCCGTGTGGGTTTATTGCTGCCTCCTCCTCTGGAAACATTGACCATATCAAATGTGATTAAAGATTTCATGTTGTACAAATATGACAAGATGACCATGGAAGAATCCTGTCAATGCCAGGGCATGACTGGCAGTGGGACAGCAAGGAGAAGAAACCCACATAACTAACCACATCTCAGGTCAGGGCAGAATGAAAGGAGATCATGGCAAAACAGAAGCAAGGAGATGCTGAGAGCTTTGGGGGAGGAGGTGAGTACAACTGGTGGATGATCTGAACTGGACTACCTTGAGATAGGACTGGATATCAGACTAAAGAAGAAGTAAAGAGGATGAAAGTCAGGACAAGGCCATGCCAAGGAGGATAGACTGTACAGAGATGATGGCGTCTCTTTGTGCCTCAATAGAACTTTGCTTATGGCTCTGTCCAGTACTCCTGTGAGGAATCACGGTCATCTGCTACAGCTCCACATTTCCCCCAGTACACCAAGTCCTTGCAGGCTAGGACTATGGTATGTGTTTCCCCAAGCAATCCTTAGTCTAGCACCTTCTAGGTCATTGGCAAAGTTTTCTTAACTGAATGAAGGTTGATGGTATTTGTTCTGGAACAGTTGGAGAGATTGAGGACTTGGGAAGTCATCTGATGGTCATCAAGAAGTCTTTTTTTCATAATTGATGCCATAAACCAAAGTCCTTAACCATGAACTCAAGACCCTATGACCACATCCCTCCTTATGATTTCATACCCCACCATTCTCCTCCTCAATTACTCCACTCAAAGCATAAAGTCCTTCTTCTTCTTCTTCTTTTTTTTTTTTTTTTTTGGGTACTGGGGTTTGAACCCAGGGGCACTCCACCACTGAGCACATCCCCAGCCCTATTTTTTGTATTTTATTTAGAGACAGGGTCTCACTGAGTTGCGTAGGGCCTCGCTAAGTTGCTGAGGCTGGTTTTGAACTCATGATCCTCCTGTCTCAGCCTCCCAAGTGCTGGGATTACAGGCGTGTGCCACCGCACCCAGCTCCATAAAGTCCTTCTTGTAGCTTCTTGTTCAAGCCATTTGCTCCTTACTCAGCCCAATCCACCACATAAACAGGCAGCTCACTTCTTAACTTCCTTTAGGCCTCTGCTCAAGAGTCATCTTCTCAAAGAGGCACTCCCTGACCACACCATCTAAAAAAGAACCTGCTTCCATCACTTTCTTTACTCTTACCATGCTTCCCCCCCCCCCAGAATTTTTAAAATTTATGTCACTGCCTAATACTTTATTATACATATACTTGTTAGTTATCTATCCCCTGCCCCAACTAGATTGTATGTAGGAAAAGAACTTTGTTTATTCACTGATGTATCCCAGCGCCTACAACAGAGCCTGACACAGACTGGGTGCTTATGAATTTCTGTGACCACATGATTGAATGAATGATCTTACAAAGAGCAGTTTCAGTAGAGTGGTGGGTTTTGGAACTTAATTGCAGGTGTTGGTTAATTAGTAAATAGGGATACTGAGCCAGGCGTGGTGACCACATACCTATAATCCCAGGTTGAGGCCAGAGGATCATCAAGTTTGAAGCCAGTCTCATCCACTTAGTGAGGCCCTAAGCAACTTAGTGAGTCCCTGTCTCAAAATAAAAAATTAAAAGGATTGAGGATATAGCTCAGTGGTTAAGTGCCCTGGTTCAATCCCTGGTACCAAAAAATATATATGTATTTTTTTAATGAGGATAATGATGTAAAAACAGGGAAAGACAACTGCTCTTGCAAGAAATAAGGTAAGAGCCAGGCATGGTGGCATCCATAGTCCCAGCTACTCTGGAGGCTGAGGCAGGAGGATTGTTTGGGCCTGGGAGTTCAAGGCTAGTCTGGGCAATATTAAGAAATTCCATCTGTCAAAGAAAAAGGGGGCAGGTAGAAGGGAAGTAGAAGAGAAAGAAAAAATGAAATATAGCAACAAAAGGAAGGGTCAGTATGTGAATATCTTTTGTACAATAGGAAGTGCCATATAAATTTATCTCTTTTCTTTATCAGAATATGTCAGGGAGAGATGAGTAGAAATATGACTGAGTGTCTATAAAATGGGGTTTAGCTTTGGCAAAGTGGAAAACTCTCTGCATGTGGTGATGAAATTAAGGCAGTGTGATAGGGAGGGGAAAAGACACTTGAAGTCCTCTGCTGATCATCAGCGAGGATCCACCTGGAAAATGGCAAGCAAAGTGTAGCACCTCAGTTTACACTATTTATGACAACAGTGGGTGGCCCAGACCTGGCTGGCAGAGGGGAAAGCAGAGTTTGACATGGGGTCCACTCTCTGCCCCAGGTACACTCATTATCCCTCAATAATTCTGCTTGGTAAGTATTGATAGTCCTAACTTACAGAAGAGAAAATCTGAACCCACTAAAGGCATTTTCCCAAACCCCACACAGTAAAGGGTGTCAGTACAAATTGGTTTTTATAAACATTTTTGGGGGTGTTTTTTTTTTTCTGATTATAAAAGTATTACATGACTACTGGTGAAGAAAGGCTAACAGCCTTAAAGAAGAAGGAAATTATGGCATTTTCAGGTAAATGAATGGAACTAGAGAATATCATACTAAGTGAAAAAAGCCAACCCCAAGAAACCAAAGGCTGAATGTTTTCTCTGGTAAGCAGATGCTGATCTGTAGTGAGGGATGGGTAGGGAAGAATGAAAGAACTTTGGATAATTCAGAGAGGAGTGAGGGGAAGGGTGGGGCAGTGGGATGTGAAGAAAAAAATCGTCAATTAAAAAAAAGCCTAAAAAGAAGAAAATCAATCAGATCCACAATAGACAAGCCATTGTTAACATTATGGTGTAATGTCAAGCTTTTCCTGTGCAGATGCAAAGACGAATAGATAGGTTGATAGATGAGAGAGAGAGGGACAGAGACAGAGAGAGAGAGAGAGAGTGAGAGAGAGAGGGGGGG
>JAJEJO010003260.1:341693-382033 GCA_020662805.1 Glaucomys volans
GACAGAGAGAGAGAGAGAGTGAGGGAGAGGGGGGGGAGGGGGGGGGAGGGGAGAGGGGAGGGGAGGGGGGGAGAGGAGAGGTATATATAAAGTGGGAATGAGGAACCTGGCACAGTTGTGCACACTTGCAATCCCAGCAGCTGGGGAGTTTGAGGCAGGAGGATCCACAGTTCAAAGCCAGCCTCAGTAACTTAGTGAGTGCCTAAGCAACTCAGCAAAACTCTGTCTCTAAATAAAATATAAAAAAGATTGGGTGGTTAAGCGCCCCAGTACCCAAAAAGTAGATAAAGTGGGAATCAGTTCTGCAGGCTTTTTTTTGTAAATTTGCGTGTATAATTTATAACATGCAAATAACATGGAATTGTTTTCTCATATCCTTAAATTTTTACAGATAATGACTTTGATTAATCCCATAGTATTCTGTCACACGAATGCCAATAATTAACTATCCAGTCATCTTTTGAGTGGCATTAGAGTATAGCTACAAAATCCCTTATCCTAAAATTAGGGTGCCAGAATGTTTTAAAGGTCACAATTTTTCTGTGGTTTAGAGAGGTATCACAGTGCAGGTCATATACTTATATAATTCCTCCATCAGGGTCTAGAAACATTCCCTGACATCAATACATTAATATATTGTCAATAAACATGAATATTCACATTAACAGGACAAAATGGACAAAATGGCCCTTTTACCACTTTAGGTTTTGCAACTAAATGAGTTTGTGCCAAAATCGGGGAAGAAAGCACGCGCAAGCACACACAAAACCAACTTTGGTTTTCAGAGCTTTTTAGAGTTTAGAATCATGAATTCATCTCAGGACCTGAAACCTGACTTGTTCCACCGCCTGACCGCCTTTCCCAACAGCCGAGGCATCCTAGAATGGCAGCAGAGTGAAAGGCATGTTCATGAGGCAAGGTTCTGGCTGCTCAAAGAGAGGAAGGAAGCAAATAAAAGTGGCGGCAGATTCCTAGAACAGGGAGGGGTGCAGGCCTGGGGGTCAGCAGCAGGTTCCTGAGATGTGAGGAAATGCAAGGGAAGGAGGAAGTGTTGGTGACAGATGAGAGGGGCCTTGGCAGTTGGGCAAGGTGCAAACTGCCACAAAGATTCATAGTCCCAAATTCATTTCGCACCCACCTACCCCGAGAAGCTCTACAGGTCGGGATCAGACCACCAGTGGGGCCCCTGCTGGGCCTCCAGAGACCAGAGAGAGGAAGGAAGGGGGAGGGTTCAGCAGCAGCCTGCGGTGGGAGCGGGAGCACGCCCTGCTGATTTTGGAGGCCCAGGGCGATGGGCCCAGTCCTTCCTGCGTAGTGCGGTTTGCTGTCAAGTGGTAGCAACTTCAGCCACAGTCGAGGGAGGTGGCGGCAGAGGCCCCCAGAGAGCGAGAGGCCCTGCGGTGGACAGCCTGAGCCTGGAAGGTGATTTGCTAGTGTCACTTTCAGCTGCGGAGCGAGGGCAGTGCTGGGACCCGGGCATCTGGGCGGCGCAAGGCACGCTGGGAAGTGCGGGTTTCGCGGCCGTTGGGCAGTTTAGCCGCAGGCTGGGGGCGGGGTGGGGTCCGCAGGGAGCGGTGCTGGGAAGGAGGAAACGGGAAAAGTAAACTTTTTTTATTTTTATTTTTCTCACACCAACAACCCAGAGGAAGATGAACCTATCAGAACCAATTGTCATCAGCTTCCCTCTGAGTGCAAAGGCTGAATGAGAGACCCTTCCCAGGCCCAGATGCACTCTTCCTCTTCGCTGCTTCTCACCTAGTTTCCAAGATCACGCACACCCCGGCCATGACTTTGTCCAACCCGTGCTTTCCCTTCTCCCGGACCTTGCACTGGCCACTGCCCACCCCACCGGCCAGTTCCACGGGCCTGGGAACCTCTCTGTTAGTCCCCCACCATTGCCTTCTTGGAGATTTCAAAGACACGGCCTGCAAACCTGCCCCAGCAGTAAGCGGGCCCAACCCTATTCACCTACCGTCTCCAGGTAAAATGTGCCTGCTTGTTCCAGAGATCAGATTCCTGGCAACTTCAGGCGCCCAAATCACAGCAGAAAACTGCCTTAAAGTCCAGGCACCTCATTCTTGGGAGAAGCTGAGCCTCCACCGAAAACAATAATACATATTTAGAACTGTGAAAACAAGGGACAATAGGAGAGGGGTGGAGAGAACAAGTCTAAGTATATAATGACATATTCTTCTCTCTGCTTTTTTGCTCTTCTCGACAGCAGTGTATTGCTAACTACAGTTCTCCATGAGAGCCCCTTCCTTTCACAGCCTCAGTCATTTGTGCTTGAAAGTATCCTCAAGACCAGATTAACTTGCCGGTGGCCAAGAAGCACAGAAATAATCCTCAACATCAGCCGTCATCAGGGAAATGCAAATCAAAACCATAATGAATAGAAAACTGATAACTTTTTAAAAAATCTGTAATTTCAATATTTTTGCTGAAATACATTATATGGTATGTTTGAAATAATTCTAGTACAAAGTATGGTAAAACTGGATATAAAAAAAAAACCTTTTAAATCATTGGTAAGTGTACAAGTGGAACTGAAGCATTTACTGGACAAAGTACTCCAATGGTTACTTGCTCATGCGTTGCCACACTGTGTTATAATTTGCTTCATTACCTTGCTATTTGATACAGCGGGCATTTCGCTGTCACTGTAACTATTGTAATGACAAATTTTCATCTTACTGTACAACCAAAATGGCATTGATAGGAATGAACTCTAGAGGCTGGGCCTCAAGGTAGTGGTCACTCAGGCCTGGTGCTCCATCATATGACCTGTGCCTCTCAACTTTTGCCCTAGCTGTTAAATATATGTTATGTCATTAAATTCTTTTAAGTCTTAAAAAAAAAAAAAAATAGTGAGAGCTCTCTTAATATCCACCAGGATGGCTAGAATAAAAAAGTGAGGTAATAACATGTCCTGGCAAAGATGTGGAGAAATTTGGACTCTTATGCTGCTGGTGGGAATGTAAGATGGTGCACAAACTTTGGAAGACAGTCTGGGAATTATAATAATGCTCACTAATTCCATTCCTGGATACCCAAAATAAATGAAAACATATGGTCACACAAAAACTTGTGCATGAATGGTCATAAGAGCATTGTTAATGATAGACAGAAATTAGAAAAAATCTAAATGTCCATCAACTGATCAATGGATAAAATACAGTACATGATCCCTCTGCATTTCCAGGGAATTGGTTCCAGGCTCCCCTCAGATATCAAAATCCACAGATGCTCAAGTCCCCTGTCCAAAATTTGTTGGGTTTGCATGTAAACTACACATATCCTTCCATATACTTTACATAATCTTTAGATTACTTATAATACCTAATACAATGTAAATGCTTTGTAAAAATTGTTATACTGTACTATTTAGGTAATAAAAATCTGTCCATGTTCAGTACAGACATAATTTATAACATTTTTTCTATGCATGGGTAGTTGAATTCACAGATGTAGAACCCTCCAATGCAGAAGGCCAATGTGTATCCACTCAGTGGAATAGTATTTGACCATAAAAAAGAATGAGATTCTGATACATGCTACAACATGGACAACCTTGGAAAACATATGACAAGTGAAAGAAGTTTAGTCACAAAAGGTCACATACTGTATGATTTCATTTTGTATGTGAAGTATATAGGGCTTGCTCCTGATGTCCTCTAGCCTCAGCCCAAGCTGCTGGTGACCACACCAGGGGAGGAGATATCATGGGCTCTGAAGTGTTCCACACCACCAGCAACTGCTATGAATTCCACAGGTCCCTACCACTTCTCACCAAGTTCTGGAGACTGGAAGTCCAAGACCAAGGTGCCAGTTGATTTGGTTTCTGGTGAGGGCTCCTTCCTGGCTGCAGATGGCCACCTTCTATGTCCTCACATGACCTTTCTTCAATGTCTGGTATAGAGAAGGGGAGAGGGAGAGAAAGAGAAAGAAAGAGCCCAACTATTAGAATTTGAGTCAGATGGAATATTAAAGCAACTAATGGCATCTTTTTTTTCCCTTGGCATTGCCATGTATTAGGTGTATGACCTTGACAAAACTTGATGTTTAACTAGCAGCATCTTAGAGCTAGTTGAACAATGACATAGCATATTAACCTCTTTTATGTACGTGTGTATGTGGTACTGGGGATTGAATCCAGGGGTGCTCTACCATTGAGCAACATCCCCAGCCCTTCGTATTTTTTATTTTGAGACAGGATCTCTCTAGGTTGCCTAGGCTGGTCTTGAACTTGAGATCCTCCTACGTTGGCCACGTGAATAGTTGGAATTACAGGTATAAGCCATCACATGCCATTTGACCTTACTATTTTGAAGTTGTACAGTGTTTCTCTTTGTTGCTGTTGAGTGTTTCATAAATATATGTTTGGCTTCTTGAAGTAAAAATATTTCACTACTATTGAACTGCCCTTCTGATATTTGTTAAAATGTTTTAAATGTTATGTTTTGAAGCTATAGATTCCTTATTTAAAATACAGTTGTCCTTAATCCCTTGTTGGAGATGGTTGCTAAGGAGATTATTAACATATATTAATTATACTATACTATATTAACAAAGTATATTTCATATTATTATAATGTATTAAATGTAACTGTAATATATAAAGAAAATTAATATTTAAATATTTTAAATTTTTTTTATCTATATAAATTGATTATACATTATTGGTGTCAGAAAACTCCAGGAAGTTGATATTCCTTGTTAAGGAAAAAGAAGCTCTCATTCTTTTGAGAGCAAAAAATGACTCCCATTTTCCATTTAAGGAAAGAAGGATTATGTGTCTTGGGCTGCCATCTATGGTCAATATTTGCTGGGGTCGTTTTTGAGGGGTATTCAGCATCCAAGACCCTTTACTGTTTAGGGGAGCATTTTCTTGTGCAGTCTTGGGAAGCAGAGCCATATCCCTTGGGAATTAGGATATGTTTACATAATTCAGGCTCCACCCGCTGAATGTCTACCAAGAACCATGGGTCTGGAGCAAGCGGTGTAAATATGCTGACTGGCTTCAGAGGTGGCAGTAGGCAGTCTCTGGCATCTCAGACAATGGTGGCAGCAGTACCAGGGACAGTGTCTAGCAGCCACAGTGGTAAAGGCTTCCAGCTAAGGCTTCCAGCTAGGCTGTCCCCTTGGTGTGACTGTGGTTGCCTGTTTGCTCATCTGGATGTCCAGCCTTCACCTGGCATCTCCCCATTATCCTTCCAACAAATTCATTTCCTGCTTAGATGAGCCAGAGTTCGTTTCTGTTGCTTGCAGTCACAAACCCTGATTCATTCTTCAAGAAGGAAAAACAAATGAGCAAACAAATTCCTTGAAGTTGAGAAAGGTGATGGGTGAAAGAGGAGACTGAGGAAGGTAGGAGGCACTGGAATTTGGAAAATTCGGAGTATTTGGATTTTGGAAAGTTTTTTCCTAGACTTAGTGGAAAGAAATGATAGCTATATGTTTTGTTCAAATTAAACAACATTGCCTGCAGCTGTGAGCAAAGCTGCTGGACCCTCAGAGAAACGAGTGCTGCCATTCAACTGGCAAAAATAAAAACTTATGTCTACCACTCTAGAGGGAACCGAGTCACCTAAGTGATAGAATTCCTCAGAGAACCTGGGCAGGGTGGTGCACACTTGTAATCCCTGTGGCTTGGGAGGCTGAGGCAGGAGGATCACCAGTTCAAAGCCAGCCTCCGCAACTTAGCAACTTAGCAGCCCTAAGCAACTCAGTGAGACCCTGTCTCTAAATAAAATACAAAATAGGGCTGGGGATGTGGCTCAGTGGTTAGGTGCTCTTGAGTCAATCCCTGGTTTAAAAAAGAGAGAGAGAAAGAATTCTCCAGAGAGGATTGTGACTAATATTACTACTATTTATTATTTCTTTTTTTAAAAAATAGCACTGGGGATGGAACCCGGGGCATCACATGTGCTAGGCAAGCCCTTGTGCCTGATATTCTTAATGTTTCTTAGTGGATTGACTTTAGGGTAAACAAGGCCTGGAAACAATTCAAAGAGGAGTCGAATGTTAGTGAAAACTGGAAGAACTGACTATTTGAAACATGAAATAAACTAGGATCACCTCATTCTCATGGATTGGTTAAAAATAATAGAAACTTTGTGAAAGGAACAGATTTGCATAGACTTTGCTCTATTTTAGGCCCCAACTGGATGATTAGCAACAGAAATGACCTGTTGATTAGTTGTGTGGCCACTCTGTGCCTCAGTTTCCACATTTGTAAAACACTGATAACAGTATCTACTTCATAGAATTGTTATGAAAAATTTAATAAATTAACAGGGTAAGCTCTTGGAGCAGTGCCTGGCACCTATTGAGAGCTCAATAAGCTGGACACAGTGGCGCATGCCTATAATCCAAGAAGCTCAGGAGGCTGAGGCAAGGAAGATCTCAAGTTCAAAGCAGCCTTAACAACTTAGCGAGACCATAAGAAACTTAGTGAGACCCTGTCTCTAAAATATAAAAAGGGCCTGGGATGTGGCTCCATGGTTAAGCGCCCCTGGGTTCAATTCCAGTAACCCCCCCCCCCCAAAAAAAAAGAGCTCAATAAGCGCTAACCCTTCTTCTTGTGATAGTTGGGATTTTTGTCACTTGGGGTAATGTCCGATGTACTCCCAGTGACTATGGAAGCAAAAGCAGCTTTGGGCAGCAGTTTAGTTGAAAAAAGTTCACTTAAGAAACCCAAAAGATGTGACACTCCCAAAATAGCAAGTTTTAGGGGAATTAAAAAGAGCATAACCATTTGGAGGGAGCCCACAAGGAATAACCATTCTGCCTGGGAATTCACCACTAATCAAGTGGTCCTCAAAATTGCACCACGCTTATCTTCCCTCCAGCCATGTCTTTAAGGTGATCCAGAGGCAGATGGAGAAAAGATCTGTAAGAAAAGTCTGTCGGCATGAATTGTCAGCAGAGAGGATGAAGATACTCAGGGACCCAACCAAGGATACCTACGAGGAGTGGAGGGAGTGCTGGATCATAGGCTATAAGAGAAAACTGAGGTTGGAAGGAGAGAGAGACTTCAGAAAGGATGCTGTGGTGGGCATTACCAGAGTTCCCACCCAGCTGCAGGACACAGACCACAACCTCCCCCATCAAAATATCAAAAGTGGGTCAGAGGTAGGGAGATGCTGATGAGAGATCTTGACATCCTCAGGCCTGCTGCAAATCCATGCAACTAAACCAGACTATGACAGGTGCTCATCGCAGGAGTTGGAGCTTGGGCTCTGGGGTCAGATCCTGGCTGCAATGCTCATGCTGTACCACCCACCAGATGGATGAACTTGAGCAAGGTACTTAGCAGCTGTGCACCTGGACTTCCAAGTAGGAATGGTGTCCTTCCCACAGTGAGAGTACAATTGATGTTAGCTATTATTATTGCTTGCTGACAATATCATCTTCCACAGAGCAGAGGAAGTAATAAGGGGAACTGCCCCTCTGAACCTAAATTTGGCCAAAAGGAGGAATTGGTTGGCAGAGTGGAAGTGACAGGAAGCTTGGGAGAAAGCAACTGTCTTCTTCAAGCTTGTGATAGTGAGAGAAATGGTAGGGCAGTTAGACACGTTCACCCGATTTTAACAAAAGAAAACACTGCAGCTTGAAATGTTAGAAAGATGCTCAACAGTTTAGTAACTTTTTTTTTTTTTTGTCTTTGAGTACTGGGGATTGAACCCAGGGCCTTGCACATGCTAGGCAAGTGCTCTTCCACTGAGCTCCATCCCCAGCCTTAGAAACTTCTTAGAAAATTCTTTTTGCCTATGAGGTGGTCAGTCAGTGGTGAAAGGGAAGGGGGCTTAGAGAACATGCCTGGTTACAGGTGCTATTTCTCTGACTGGAAGAGAAAGTGAGCATAGGCCCAATAGACCCATGACCCCAGATGAACTTAAGAAGATGGAACGAATATCAAGCATGCTTCTGAGAAAGTGAAAGCTGCACAGGCACTGGGGCCTTTGAGGGGCTTCATAAGTCACATTCAAAGCAAAAAAGGAATACACTGCTTGTGGTCAGTGCTGTCATGTTGGCGGGTGACGAAGAAAGCAGAACTCCTCAAAATTCATATTTTGCTTCTGTTTTCTCTGTCAAAGGGAATGTTCTTAGAACTGAAACGCCCAGAGGAAAAGGCAACTGAAGGTGGGAGGAAAAATTGCAAGAGATCTCTCCAGTGTTTCTATGTGAATTCCAGGAATCCAGCCAGAACAAATTATTTTCCAGGGGGTGGGGAGACTTGCAAATGAATTACCCTTCAGGCATTCTCTAAAGGGTAGACAAGTGCTCTGGAGGCAAGCCCTTACTACAATTTTCAAAACAGTGAAAAAATTCAGTGCCACAAACCACAAGCCCTTATGTTTACTGAGCCCCAGAACCAACATGGATAATTAATGAGATGTTCATGTGCACCTAACAGAGGCAAGGGTTTCTTGGAGTCAGTGTAGGGGGCTGGAGAACATTTTGATCTCCACTGTTTTGTCCCCAAACACAAACACAAACATCTCAAATGAATTATACCAACATTGGTTACTTTCATCGCAACATGGTTTCTGAAACTAACTTCACTAAGAAAGTTTGACTCCTTCATTATCCTTCCATACCACTCATTTGAAACGTTTCCATTTTTATTCATTTTTATTTTTGGTCAACTGAAATATTTTTCACTGAAATCCATTCTTTTTCATTTACACTTTTAAACTAAGTTCTGCCTCATTGCTTGACCTATATCAGATCCGTATCAAATTTTACTTAAGACCCTGCCATGTTAGGTAACCTTATGGTTGCTCCCCTCTCCTCAACATTCATTTCCTTATTCCTGGTGACACCCCAACTTTTCTCCAGTAACCATACCTCCACCATGCAACCCAGAAGTTTTGAAGAAAGTTAGCTACACCCCTGGATGAAGCAGGGGCTATAGTTTAGGCCTCATCTCATCAGAAAAATTCATCTCCACTCTACTATTGTAAAGCAGGGAAGAAACATGACTTAAATGAGTCCATGAGGATGGAAAAAGACTTGTGGGATTTTGGGAAAGCAGATCCTCCCTCCTCTTCCTTTGAATAGTGTGGTATGAATGTGTGAAGCCTAGAAACACTTCAAACATTTTGCTGACATGAGGAGAGTCTGGCTGAGGACTAAGTCTGATGTGGTCACAGAAGCTAAATTAAGACCTGATCAAACTACAACTGAAAGAGTTATTGATGAACTTCACTATTATACAAATCGCTAAAACCCTTTGGCCGGGCGTGGTGGCACACGCCTGTAATCCCAGCACTTGGGAGGCTGAGGCAGGAGGATCGCAAGTTCAAAGCCAGCCTCAGCAACTTAGCGAGGCCCTAAGCAACTTGGTGAGACCCTGTCTCTAAATAAAATACAAAATAGGGCTGGGGATGTGGCTCAGTGGTGGAGTGCCCCTGGGTTCAATCCCCAGTGCCCCCCCAAAAAAAACCCCTTTCCTCCACCCCTTCCCTTCCCCCTATTTTTTTTCCAGTACTGGGGATGAACCCAGGGGTGCTCTACCACTGAGCTGCATTTTCCAGCCCTTTTCACTTTATATTTTGAGACAGGGCTCTTGTTAAGTACCCCAGGCTGGCCTAGAACTTGTGATTCCCTGTCTCAGCCTCACAAGTTGCTGGGATTATAAGCATGAACCATTGTGCTTGGTTTCTTCTCCTCTTTTCAAGACAATTTAGCTTTCCATTCCTTGCAACTAAAAGTGTCTTAATTGATACACCAATTGCTAATTTTCTTTTATGACTCTTATTATTATCAAGTCCAAATTTTCTAACTCCAATTTTGCAAGCCTAAATTTTGTCAAGAAATTTTACTATAAAATTTTACTTCAAAACAAATGTTAAAATGTTTTCTTTCTTTTTTTCTTTTAGGTGACTATAGATAATACCAAAGTGCCGTATATTTTAAAAAGCTAGAAGAAAGGATTTTGATGGTTTTCACCATAAATGTTTAATAAATGTTTAACTTAAGCCTTATATAATATATACCTGTTATCAAAGCATCACATAGTATCCCATAAATATGTACAATTAAAATGTTTTAACTTAATAAATTGTCAGATTTATTTTCTGTTGGTTGTATCTACTAGTAATATCCATTATGAATTAATATAAAAGATTAAAGATAATTCATATTTATCTCTTGGTTAATCTATGATGATATTGTAAGCAATGAGTCACTGTGTGGCATGGAGTATCATGAAGTGTTACATATTAAGGCAAAACAGTGACTGGCCAAGTGGGCTGGTGGCTGTATAGCTTCCAAAGATCAACGTAAGAATGAAGAGGCCCAACCATTGGTCCAATGGTCCAAAAGTGCATCCAGTGTTATAGGATGGGATCAAAGAATGGAGGCAAAATGAGAGTCTATGTTAGCAGCAAGCAACAAAGGGAGGTGACAGCTGGTGTTCTACCTGGAAGACAGCTCCTCCAGCTCAGCTTCACCCTACCAACCAGGACCTTAGGATGTGAAGGCCCTGTCAGTTTGGACCCAACTCCAACCTCTCTGCCTTCTGTGTTCAGAACATAGTGGAGAAGGACCCTTGCCTCTCTAAGGACTGAAAATTGCACTGATATCCAGAATCCTTGCAAGAGATGTGAAGCCAGGCACTGCCCTTCTCTGTTGCACTCTGGGAAGCCCAGGATGCTGGATTGGTCCATAGGGAAATCTTCACTCACCTGTGCCACTCCCCTCTTCTGGGAATCTGGCGAAGCCTGTGGACTACTCAGAATCATAGTTATAAATTGTAGAAGAAAGTAAATTGCATTGGAACATAGGAGAAATAAATTGTATTAAAAGAGAATTTTATCTACAGACAACTTGGGTCCATGAACCCAGATTTGGAAGCCCCAAGGAAGTAGTGGACGGTAGTTTGGAATTCAAATGAAAGAGGTAAAAGTATTTTATAAGGTATATGTTTTCAGAAAGTAAGTGAAGTAGAAAAATGTGAAGCTATTCTAAATTTTATTTGTGTTAAAGTTTTTTTCTTTTTTCTTTCTTTCTTTTTTTATTTTTTATTTTTTGGTACTAGGAATTGAACCCAGGGACACTTAACCATTGAGCTACATCTCTAGCCCTTTTTATTTCTTATTTTGAGACAGGGTCTCACTAAGCTGTTGATGGTGTTGCTAAGTTGATGAGGCTGGCCTTGAACTTGTGGTCCTCCTACCTCAACCTCCTGAGTCACTGGAATTATAAGTGTGCTCCACTGTGTGCAGTTTATGTTCAAGATTTTATATGATTATTAAATATAAGACTTGTCTGGCCAGGTCTATGTTAGCCAGCCAGTGACTTCTCTCACATCTTGATATTAGTCAAAATTCACATTTCCCTTAGTGCCTTAAAACTCTCTCATCTGTATATTTAAACCATTTTGGAACTGATTTTTTACTTTCAAATCATACCACTCTTTCATGAGTATACAATACAATCCTCTGCATGAAATAATATTTATTTTTGGTGCTGGGGAACCCAGGACCTTTTGCATGCTAAGTACTTGCTCTACGACTAAGCTTCACCTTCCGTGGAATATTTCATCTTATTTGCTTAAACTGTATCTCCATATTCAAGATGTGTTCCCACTACTGATTTTCTATCCTGTAGTCGAATCTGTAAGTTTATTCATTTGCAGATTTCAGGTTCAGGCACCCCATTCTGGTTGTGCTACATGACTGTTCTTACTCTCACCTTGGTATCTTGATCACTTTAGTCTTCTTCAGACTTTCCCTGCTTTGCGTGTATTTTTCATGAAGCTCAGCTGCCACAATCCAGTGCAAATTTTCCAACTGAGGACATAGGATGTGTATAATGACATATTCTACCACACCATAGAATAGAGTTGGCACATGCAAGTTAGGCAGTTTGAGGAAGGATTAATAAAGGGACTGGTATACAAGGCCACTAATGTTCCTAGGTGTGATGACCAGAGCCCAGAAAATGAGAGTTCAGGGCTGGGGATATAGCTCAGTTGGTAGAGTGACTGCCTTGAAAGCACAAGGCCCTGGGTTCGATCCCCAGCACCGCAAAAAAATAAAAATAAAAAAATAATGAGAGTTCAAAAGTGACATAGAGAGGGATCCTCAAAAAGTTCTGTGACCTTTGATCAAGGGAAGCAGCTACCCTGAAGAAACCTCTATAGGAGGGAGCCAGGGGAATAAGTGTCTGCCTCTAATCTCTTGCCAGTAGTCTCATTTAGGAATCCCAACTAGAAGCCAACAGACTCAGGAGTGGCTGGTACAGTCAGGTCAACTGTTCTGAGCATCGCGTAAGAGAAGGTGAAGACTTGATCTGGAAGATCAAATGGAATAGGTCTGGACCACTGTGGTTCTACACAATGGCAGGAGACATCATGTCACCTGTTTTATTTCTATTTGCATCATGTCACCTTTTTATTTCTATTATGCTTTTGTAATATGTTTTGGCAATAGTAGCATCTTTGCACAATGTGTTCCAAAGAACCTTTAATGACTGGCATTCTTAGCCTTGCTATTTGTCATACTACAAACAATTTAAATTATTTCCTGAGTTACCAGTCACTTGCTTACGCTGAAACTTGACCATAGTCACTTTTCCTGTATAACATAGTTTCACATAATTTTCCAGCAGAGAACTGGTTAGGGGTGTAACTCAGTTTTAAAGTGCTTGCCCAATATGTACAAACCTTTGGGATCGATCCCCAGCTCCAAAAAGAAAGAAAGAGAGAGAGAGAGAGAGAAAGAGAGAAGGAAGGAAGGAAGGAAGGATAAAAGGAGGGAAGGAAGAAAAGAATTTCTCAGCAGAATTATTCCTATCAGTTTCCCTGGGTTTTGTTTTTTGTTTTTTGTTTTGTTTTGTTTTGTTTTGTTTTGTTTTGCTTGTTTTGATACTGAGGTTTGAAACCAGAAGGGCTTAACTACTGAGTCAGATCTCCAGCCCCCTACCCTTTTGTTTTTTATCTTGAGGCAGGGTCTGACTAAGTTGCTTAGGATGGAATTTTTGATCCTCCTGCCTCAGCCTCCTGAATGGCTGGGAGTTAACAGGCATGTGCCACCACAATAGGCAACTTTTTATTAACTGAAATAATTTAATATCTGCCTTTTTGCCCATTAGATCCTTTGTTTGCCAATTGTACTCTCTTCCAGATAACTTAAATGAATATCTTAAAATACAACATGGAATAATCAGGACTCTTTTAATGATTAGTGATGGAAACTCAATTCAAAGTGGCATAAACAAAAGAGAGATATATTGGCTCATATAACTAAAAAATCTGCTTTAAGGTGAGATCACACAATGCTTTCAGGAACCAACGTGTCTACCTCTCAGCCTGGCCCTCCTGTGACACTCCAGCAGCAGCAGCCTCCTCCCAGGTGGCATCGAGAACAGCTCCTGGCAGTTTCAGGTCAATGACTTACCCGTTTAGCAATCCCTGGGAAAAGAAGGCCTCTTTAGAAAATAGTCCAGTAAAGACCTAGGACTGGTTCTCCTGTGTGACCTGGGATCAAGTGCCTCTCCCCTAATCAGTCACTGTGCCTGGGCGATGGAATGTGTTGATTTTTCTGGACTGAGTCATATTCCTACTCCTGAAACTCCACCCAAACTACATGAGCTCAATTTGGAGGAAGGAGTGGTCCCCTGAAGAAAACCAGTATATTCTAATCAGAAGAAAGGGATAAAGGCTGGCAGATAAAAGTGATGACTATCCTTTCTGCAACTCTTTAAGAAGATGAAGAGTTTTTATGAATATGTAAATAGATTACCTATGATAAACACATGCATACTTCCATAATAGATTCAACAGAATAAAATTCCCTTTTAATAGCCTGGTTGTTTTTTGTTTTTTGTTTTTTGTTTTTTCTGTAATTGGTTATGTTTCCTAATGAGGTCATTAAAACAACCAGGAGACTTACAGAGCTGAATGCCCATGTTGGTGAAATAGAAAGAGCATTTGATGGACAGGAGAAGATCCGCAGGCAGGTCCAGCTCTGATGCTAACAATGGGCATGTTTCTCCATAGGTAAAATGAGGTCACACAAGCCCTCTAAGGTCTATTCCAGTTCTGAGAACTTTAAATTCTGAGATAGGTATCATCAAAGAGGTAGCAAAATGGGAAGAGCACTTATTTAGGGAAGAAAAGTGAGCATCCTCAGGCTGTAGTCACGGACCACAGAAGAGAGAAAGAAGTTGCATTTCCAAATTTCATAGTCTTAAAGAAGTTCGTGTTCATCAAAGGACATGATAAACAGAGTGAAAGGCAAACCATGAAATAGAATCCAATATTTTTAACTCATATATTTGATAAGGGTTAATATCCAAAATATATAAAGAACTCCTATAACTCAACAACAAAATAAATTCCTTGACTTAAAAATTGGCAAAGTACTTCAATAGACATTTTTTAATAGATACAAATGACAACAAGCATATGAGAAGTTGCTTAACGTCACTAATCACTAGGGACATGCAAATAGAAATTGCAGTGGAATACCATTTCATACCCATTAGGATGAGTGCTATGCATACATACACACCCCAAAACAAAAGCAGAAAATAACAAGGATGTGGAGAAATTGGAACATTTGTACACTATTGGAGGGATTATAAAATGGTGCAGCCACCATGGAAAATAGTATGGAGATTCCTCAAAAAACTTAAAATAGAATTATCATATAATCCAACAATTCCACTTATGAGTGTATATCCAAAAGACCTGAAGGCAGCCGGGGGCTATGGAGAGGAAAAGATGGGGAATTTGTTTAATGGCTATAGAGTTTTTTTTTGCAAGATGAAACAATTCTGGAAATTGGTTGAACAGTGTGAATATATTTAGTACTACTGAACTGATCACTTAAAAATGATTAAGATGGCCAAGTGTAAAGGCACATGCAGTAACCTCAGCAATTTAGGAGGCTGAGGCAGGAGGATTACAAATTGAAGGCCAGCCTCAGCAATTTAGAGAGGCCTTCAGCACCCTGAGACCTGTCATAAAATAAAAAATAAAAAGGGCTGGGGATGTAGCTCAGTGCCTCTAAGTTCAATCCCCAGTACCCCCCCAAAAAAGGTGAGATGGTAAATTTTACATTGTGAATTTTACTGCAAAAATTTTTTAAAAGATTAGAGCCGGAACAAACCTTACATATAATTTAGTGCAGGCACTCCCCCTGCCATTTTTTTTTTCTACAGAGAGAAAAATGGAGCCCCTGAGGGTTAAAGTATTTGTGTAAGAACAGAGCATAGTTCTATCTCAGCCCTACTGTGATTGTTAATTTTATGTTTCAGTGTAGCTGGGCCACAGCGCCCACAAGTGTAGTCAATCATTATTTTGGGTATTTCCTTGATAATGTTTTTGGAGATACTAACATTGAAGATTAACATTTAAGTCAGTGGACTTCGAGCAAAGCAGATTATCCTCCGTAATGTGGGTAGAACTCATCCAATCAGTTGAAAGCCCGCACAGGACAAAAGGTCTGATTTTTCCACACCAAGAGGAAAATCTCTATCCTGCTGGCACACACTGCAGATTTTGGACTTGCTAGTTCCCATAATCATGTAAGTAAATACCTCACAATAAATCTCTTGGTATATGTCCATGTCCTGTTGGTTCTGTTTCTTTGGAGAATCTTGAATAATACACCTGCCTTTTCTTCTTCTGATCAATTGTCTTTTTTTTTTTTCCCCCGATTGTGTCTTTAAAATACTGCTACTATTTGGATGTGGTTTGGGTGTGTTTCCTAAAGGTTGCTGCATTGGAAGTTTGGTTGCCAATGTGGTAGCATTAAGAGGTAGTAACTCAGTGGAAGAGTGCTTGCCTAACATGCAAGAGCTCCTGGGCTCAATCCCCAGCACCACACACACACACACACACACACACACACACACACACACGAGATGGTGGAAACTTTTAAGAGGTGGAGTCTAGTGGGAGGTAATGAACTCACTGGGGACATTACCCACAGAAGGGATTAATAGTCTTTTGGAGTGAGTTCACTGACTGGGTGGCGCCTTGAGCCTGGGGCCTTGAGAGCTGGCTATTATAAAAGACCAAGACTGATCCCTCCCTGCTCTCAGGCTTCCTGTCTCACTATGTGATCTCTTCTGCACATATTTCCATCATTGTGGATACCAACCCCTATGAGACATTACCAGAGACCAACCTGATGGGGCAACTCTATCTTAAACTTTTGGCATTCCAAGCTGTGAGCAAGGGGCTGGAGTTGTGGCTCAGTGGTGGAGCACTTGCCCAGCACATGTGAGGCACTGGATTTGATCCTCAGCACCACACAAAAATAAGTAAATAAAGGTATTGTGTTTATCTACAACTAAAAAAATATTTTTTTAAAAAAGCTGTGAGCTTAAAAAACTCGTTACTTTATATGTTACTCAGGCTTAGACACTTTGTTACAACAGAAAATGGACTAATACAATTATGTATGTCTTGAAATTTGTATGATACTACAGCAACCACACAGACTTTTTTTCCCTGATCACAACAGGAAAAAGAAAAAAATCACATGAAAATGTCAAACCAGAAATTAATCCAGAAATTAATCTTAGCATGACTAATGGTAGAACAATCAGATATGTCCTCTGGTGTGATTCATGAAGTACCTAGTATCGCCTAGGATATAACCTTGCTAAAAATGTTTATTTGAGGGCTGGCATTATGACTCAGTGGTAGAGCACTTGCTTAGCACATGTAAGACACTGAGTTTAAACCTCAGCACCACATAAAAGTAAATAAATAAATTGAATGAATGAATGAATAAAGGTATTGTGCCCATCTATAACTAAAAAATATTTTTAAAAATGTCTAGGGAAATGTCTAGGGACATTTTTAAAATGGAGCTGGGGATATAGCTCAGTTGGTAGAGTGCTTGCCTCACAAGCACAAGGCCCTGGGTTCAATACCCAGCACCGCAAAGAAAAAAAAAAAAAGTATAACTTGAATTGAATCAAACCTTAAAATGTAATTTATCACTTATTGGAAATAGAGGGCATAGAAGAGTCAACTCAGAACATTATGAGAAGAAAGCAGTCAGATAAATCTGTAAAATGGAATATTCCCTTCCACTTGTCAACATCATAAATAAAAGGGCCTTACTTTCTGTAACAAGCAAATGTGAAGCACAGTCCAGAATTAGAGCCTAGTTTGGAACTTAACACCAAAAAACAAATAACCCAATCAATAAATTGGCCAAGGAACTAAACAGACACTTCACAGAAGAAGAAATATGATTGGTCAACAAATATAGGAGAAAATGTTCAACATCATTAGCAACTAGAGAAATGTAAATTGACACTAGGATTTCTTCTCATTCCATTTAGAATGGCAATTAGAAAGAATACATGTAAAAATAAATGTTGGCAAGGATGTGGGGAAAAATGTGCACTCATATATTGTTGATGGGACTGCAAATTGGTGCACCCACTCTGGAAAGCAGCATGGAGATTCTTCAGAGAACTTGGAATGGAACAACCATTTGACCCACTCCTTAGTATATAGCCTAAGAACTTAAAAACAGCATACTACAAAGATGCATCCACATCAGTGTTTATACCAGCTCAAGTCACAGTAGCTAAGCAAAGGAACCAATCTAGGTACCCTTTGATAGAAGAATGGATAAAGAAAATGTGGTATATATACACAATGGAATATTACTCGGCCAGAAAGAAGAATGAAATTATGGCATTTGCTGGCAAATGGATGGAACTGGAGACTCTCATGCTAAGGCAAATAAGTCAATCCCCAAAAAAACAAAATCTGAATGTTCTCTCTGATGTGCGGATGCTAACACACAATAAGGTGGATGAGTGAAGAATAGAAACTCATTGGATTAGACAGAGGGGAATGACAGGAAGGGAGAGGGAATGGTTATAGGAAAGACAGTAGAATGAATCGGCATAACTTTCCTATGTTCATATATGAATACACAACCAGTATAACTACATCATGTACAACCACGAGAATGGGAAGTTATACTCTGTGTATGTATAATATGTCAAAATACATTCTGTCATGTATAACTAAAAAGAACAAATAAAAACTAAAAAAAAAAAAAAAGAACCCAGTTTGGGACAAAACAGTAGTAAAGAACATTTTAGGGACAACTGCAGAAATTTCAAATATGAATTATCAATGTCACTATGCCTTTAAATATATTTTTAAATACTTCATCAAAAAATAATAAAACAAGAATGGGCTGTCTTCCCATAAGGCTCTGGATACACAGGAGGGGAGAGCAGCATGCTGAGGTCACCCTAAACAATCAGGTAAACCCACCACACATGCCTCCTTGGCAAGGAAAGGTCCATGGATGGACTGACTTGTTCTCAGCATTCCTTCCTGCTTAGGCTCCTCTCCTGACTCCCTTCAGGTTTTAATTTCTGAGAAACTCCTGCCTTCAAGGGACCAACCCTAAGGCATTAACCTGGAGACAAGGCACCAGAAGTGCTGTCACTTCAGAGAAGAAAGGCTCAGGTGGGCCAGTGGGAACACTGGAGGCAGATTTCAGATGGATAAAAAGCCAAATAGAGTTAATCTGTTGGGAGAAACAGCGTGATTCCCATCTCGCCAAGTGTCAAGCACAGGTGGGCAGATGACAGGAGCAGGCCTTGAGGACTTGCACAGTCCCTTGCAGCCTCAGGACCCAGGAAAAGCATAGTTGCAGGAAAGGAGGCCAGGAGCCAGGGATCAGGCACTGGCTGGGTGGGGCCTTGAGCTAATTCTCTGATCTCTAGTTTCCCTGTGCCTCTCCCCCTCCCCTTCTTGGTGCTGCTTCCTGTCTCTCACAATCTGGAGAAACCAATTTCCTGCAGTGGCTGATTTCATTTGATAAGGAAAGGGAGGGGAGCTGGAGCCAAGCGGCCAGGGAGGACAGTCTTTCAGCAGAAAGGGGAGCTCGGTCTTGACATTTCCTGCACCCATTCCAATCCGTCCCAAAAGCAGGGAGATTTAGGAGAGAAGCTGCAAGCCAAATGATTGCAAGGTTTGTTTTGAACTTTACAAGTACCACATTTAAAGACAACAAAGAACAGTGACCAGCATATTTCTGAGCTCCAGAGAGGAAAGAACAATGCGGTTCAGGTCAACAAACTGGACCCTAGGGCCACTTTGTGCTGAGCCTGGAAGGGATATAGAGATGAATACATGTTTTCCTTGCCCTCAAAGTATTCACAACCTTCTACTGCATCTGGAAAGCTAAAACTTAAATATAGGGGCTGGGGTTTTGGCTCAGTGGTAGAGAGCTTGCCTAGCACATGTGAGGCACTGAGTTCGATCCTCAGCACCACATAAAAATAAATAAGTATAATCAAGGTGTTGTGTCCATCTACAACTAAAAATATTTTTTAAAATTAAATACAGATGGTGTAGAGGAAAATGGGGTGGGCAGGGGTGGGGGAAGGAAAGATAGTGGACTGAGACAGTATTACCCAGTGTATATGTATGATCACATGAATGGTGTGAATCTACATTGTGTACAACCATAGAAATGAAAAGTCGTACCCCATTTGTGTACAGTGAATCAAAATGCAGTCTGTAAAAATTTAAAAAATTAAATTCAAAGAATAACTCACTATAAAACATATTTAGTCCTGAATTACCAGGAGAGAATATGGACTCTCCCCAGATATATAACAATATAACAAATTATATATCCCATATTCTTTCTTATCCATCTAGGGTGATTTAGATGCAGCATTAGGTGAGGGACAGGGAAATGGCCTAAAACCAATGACCCATTAGTGGTCTCTTCTAGATTAGAATTCTAGAAGTAGATCTCCCTGTTAGTCTCTCTTGGTCCCCAGGGAAAGAAAGAACACTCTCCCCTCACAAAGGGCTAGAATCCAAATCCCTAGAAATTATCCTACTCTTCTCTGTCTTGTCTTGCTTCTCAATAGCCCTCAAACTCTCAAGGATCATTTTTTTCCCAACACTGAATTCCATATGCCCATGAAACAAGGGAAAGTGCTGGTACAAAGGAATTAGTAAGGATAAACAATGTTTTAAAAGCAATAAAACACAAATAAAACAATTTAACAACAACAAAAAATTACTTAAAAAATAAAAGCACTAAAATCCAAAAGCCGAATGGTCTCTCTGATATATGAATGATGATGCATAATGTGGGGGGGAAAGATGGCAAGAATGGAGGAAAGATAGCTAGCATAGAGGGAAGGGAGGGGTGGGGGTGGGTGGGGGGTAAAATTAATAACAATGTGTGACAGATACCATTGCCCTGTGTACATGCATGAATGCACAGATGGTGTGACTCTACTTTGTGTACAACCAGTGAAACAATAGCTGTACTCCATTTGTGTTCAATGAATCAATAAGTAAATAAAAAAAAAAAATAAAAAAAATAAAAGCACTCTGTCACATATAAAAATCTTGTCATATAACTATTTTACCTGAGTACCTCAATTCTGTGTAGTTATGGAAGGCATTATTATTATTATTATTATTTATTATTATTATTATTATTATTATTATTATTATTATTTGGCATCAGGGATTGAACCCAGGGGCACTTAACCACTGAGCCACATCTTCAGCCCTTTTTATTTTTTATTTCAAGACAGGGTCTCACTAAGTTGCTTAGGGTCTAGCTAAATTGCTGAGGCTGGCTTTGAACTTGAGATCCTCCTGCCTCAGCCTCCTGAGCGGTGAGATTACAGGTGTGCACCACCATGCCCAGCTTGGAAGGCATTATTAATACCCATTTATAAACAAGAAAACACAGACCCAGAGAAGGCAAATGACTTGCCCAAAATCAAGTATGTAAAACCAAGCATGTGACCTATGACATAGTCCCAGCATGAGATGCTGCTCTCCCAGGTGCTTTTACTCTACCGCAATGCCTCTACTGTGGCATGCCAGGACAGAAAGATTATATGAGCACATAGGAATAATGGATTTGAGAGAAAAGCAGTGAGAAGGTCCTGTGCTTACACTCCTGGGGGATCCCAGCAGAATTATTCTTCACCACTGTGCTTTGATCCCCAACCACTCAAGCTCTGCGCCCAGGCATGCAGGTGTGGACCAAGCTGCCAGACAGACTGCAAGCAGGTATCCAAACTCTCTCCTCTTCAGTCAGGGGATTCAGCAAGTGAGTGGTTCCAGCTAGTAAGTGGGGAACAGAGAAATGTGCAAGAAACTGTGAGAGGCCTCTTGTCTTCTAGTGGTTGTAGTCTTGAAGATACACATGATGAGACTAGGATAGATGAGGAAGTAGGGAGCCTGCCAGAGTCACTGGAAGGTAGCTCTGGAGCTTGATCCATAATCCTGACAGTGGGGGGAAACAGGAAAATGTTGAAATGAAAGAAGGGAAAACGAGGGTGAAAGGAATTTCACAGCTAAAGCAGAGGGTAATGAATTAGGGGGAAAACAAAAGAATAAAAAGCCAGGTTCTCACAAGTATTGACTTGACCAACTCCTTCCAGAAGAAAGGACTGTCAGCTTTACAGAAAACATATTTGTGGCTCAGCTCACCACAGGGTGGTGAAGTGGGGTTGAGGAACTAGTTAAATTTTTCCACTTAATGGGTTTCTTTCTGCAAGCTTCTCCTCTCAGGGCACCCCACAGCTCTCCACCCTACAGAGCACCTGATGTGGACTGCTGCTGCCGCCTGGTGGAAGGAACACTGTTGGACCCCCCCAGGGAGAGGCACTCCTTTGAAGGGTGACTACTTTCTACAAGGCAGAAGAAGAGAGGACTTTAAGGAGTAGGCAATAAAACAGAGGATTCAAATTTTAAGACAGGGTCTTGCTAAATTGCTGAGGCTGACCTTGAACTTGTGAGTCTCCTGCTTCAGCCTCCTAAGTCACTAGGATTACGGGCATGTGCTCAGCTTCACATCAGCATTTCTTTCAGTTGACTGTTCATTATCTCAACTGTAAACTTATAAGTTCTGACTGCCTTTTTTGGGTAGAGGGCAGTACTGGAGATTCAACTCAGGGGCACTCAACCACTGAGCCACATTCCCAGCCCTATTTTGTATTTTATTTAGAGACAAGGTCTAACTGAATTGCTTAGCACCTCACTTTTGCTGAGGTTGGCTTTGAACTTGGGATCCTCCTGCCTCAGCCTCCCAAGCTGCTGGGATTACAGGTGTGTGACACTTTCTAACTCAGATTCAACCTGTTTGAAAGTCAATGTATTACCAACACCACCCAAACTATTCCTCCTTTCTTAATAAAAAGAAAACCATTATTCTCTACATGTCCACACTAAACTAGGTGCCTCACTCTTGACATACAAATGGTGTCTGCTTATATTCCAGAATATCTCTTAAATACATCCCTCCTCTATCCTTAGTCACCTTATTTTAGGTCTTCATCATTTCCTGCCTAGACCTTCCCATCTGTTACTGCTGTTTACAGCAGGAATAATCATTGAGAAACACCATGGATCATACCATAGTTCTGCTGAAAACTTTCAAATGGTTTCTTCTTGAAAAACAGTATAAAATGCAAACTCCTTAGATTGACTATTATTGACTCAGTTTCCCTGATCCATGCCCTCA
Organism: Glaucomys volans; assembly: GCA_020662805.1. NCBI lineage: Eukaryota > Metazoa > Chordata > Mammalia > Rodentia > Sciuridae > Glaucomys > Glaucomys volans. The sequence goes on from JAJEJO010003260.1 coordinate 364,211, forward strand.
CCCTCTTCTCCAGTATGCATCATTTTCAGACATACTGGACCCTCCTTATGCCTCTGTATCACAGCATGTACTATTCCATCTTCCTACAATGATCTATCTTCATCAATACAGACCTCACTCATCTTCTAAGACTCCACTGATATTTCCCCCAAGTTAAGTTGAATATTCACTCTCCTATGCCACACTAGTCTCATACATAATTTCATTACAACAACTATTCCAGAGTTGAATTACTATTTCCACGGTTGTTTTCATACTAATTTATAAGCAACTTCAGAATAGACCTTTCTCCACCCCACTCCACATCCCTAGTACCTGGCAAGAGCCTGGTACATTAATGGATGTGAGAATCTATTTAATGAATTCTGAATTATTATTTTTTCACTCTTACTAAATTACTAAGTTACTATAGGTGAGCAGGGAGATCCTTCATAATTTCAGAAGCTATGGTGCAGTTACAGCAGCATAAAACCCAGCGTAGCCTAGGGAGTAACAGCTCCATGTAATTCCATAGCTACTTAAGTTCACTATTCAAATAGGCTATGTTTGGAAGGGTGGATGCATTTAGCTGCTTCCAAAAATTTGATGCAGTCTTTGCTACCCCCATGCATTTCAGCAAGTAGCCATCTGTCCTCTACTGCTCTGGAAATTTTGGTCATGAACAATATCATTCTTTGGCCTACTGAAGCGGGAGAGATGTCACTGACAACTCATCCCAACCTTAAGCCTGTTTTCCTTCAAAGGTGGAGGTGGTTAACAAATGGTCAAAGATGAGTAAAAGACTGTTTAAACATTGGCAGGGAAAAGAAAACAAATTAGCTACATTAAAATTAACAGGTACATGATCTATTACCATTATAATACACCTTTAATTAGTCAAATTAGGACATTATTTTAAAAAATTATTTCAGGGAATCTTTCTTAAAGGAGATAGGAACTCAAAACCATTCCAATTACTTGATTTCATTCCTCCCCACTGTATTTGTAGAGGAAAGGAACAGAATGGAGTATATCATACTAAGTATCACACCATAGAATAGATAGGACTTGACTTCCCTTATCTTTTTCTTATGCTTTCCTATTTAAAAGAAACAAATTAAGCACTGTCAACAAGGTGACCTAAGGAAACTCCCTAAATGATTCTTCTTGAGTCACTCATTATGAAATCCTATGTACAAAAGCTGAATAATGACAATCTTAAGTCCCGTGGGACTACTGTCAGGAGACCATATTATGATTAGAGAACATGATGCTGTCAACAATATTCTAATGAATACATTAAATAAAAAGCAATTGGTTCGGGGGAGGATCTAAAAAAGAAACTAGGACAACAGACTGGTAAAGCTGTCCCTGTTGTCTCTTTCCACTAAACAAAAAGATACAGAAATTTCACACATTCTTAATTTTGTTAGAAAATTAAAATGCTTTGGATAAATTTTAACACTAATATATTAAGCACTTTTAACAACGTGAGCTTTAGATCTTGGAAGCCATTTGTTCAGTCAGTCCTGGACTAGTTGCTGCCTCTTCTAACTCTTGGCAAACAACTGCATTATCAACTGTTAGCTTGAGTCGTGCCAATAAGGAACAAGACTCTAGAGAATTACCGTTCCCTTCTAAACATTCTATTGTTAAAAGCCATGGTATTTATAGGTTAATTTCTTCACTATCTTTGGCTACAAGTTACCCTAATTTTTCTGACCAATGTATAAAATTTTTCCTTTTCAAAATGTAAGCAATCACAGGTGTTTAAGCTTTGTTTTAACTTTTTATTAGGAAACTAAAGCAAAACAACAGAATTCCAAAAAATTAAAATACAGAATTCTAGTTTCAGTTCTAAACAAATACGAAATCTACACCAAGAACTAAAAATCAGTTTACCAATATTTACAAATAAAGGGGAATGGCTAAAATGCATTCACAAAAATTACTTCTTCTTCATTAGCCTTGGATTTGCATCTCTTTCCTTTCTGCTTCACTTGGACTAGGACAAAGAATTTCTTTCTCATTTATCTTTTGTTACAATATCCTATAACTGTAGAGGAACTTTTTTGTCTTCCTACATAGTTCTTTCTCTGTTCCTCAATATATATGTGAGCCTATTGAGCTCAGAGAGGTGGGCATGAAGATGAGTCCCTAAGAGATCCTGTCCTGGTTTAGGGGAGTTAAGACACCAATAAATAATAAATATAAATAATTTTATGCACGGTATAAAGTCATACAGCTTAAGTTAAGCATAGACATATAAAACTACGGAAATTTCAAGGAAGGAGAGATTACATTCAGCTAGAGGAACTGAGGAATGTTTTTATGAGGACTGCATTTGGCTTGGGTATTGGACTCTCCCTTCCTAATAAAGGCTTCAAAGTGGGCCTATCTACCACAGTCCCAACTATGGTGGTCTTGATTTCTGGAAAGTAATCTTTTAAACACTAATATTTAATACCCCTTAAACTTCTATCTCTTCAAATAGTTTTTAAAAATGATCCAAAAAATACTAGTGATAGTCTACATAACCGGTAGTTTGGGGACTTAAGTTAAAAGTTAATCATAATCATTCCCGTAAAGTTGAGGGTTCTGTTATTTTTTTAAACTCCCCAGTCAAACCATATTTAAAAGGCAGAAAAGGCCTTAAGCCATGATTTTATATATTCAACTGGGCAAAACTTACTTGGCTTTAGGTGCCTTACCTTATATGAATAAGATGAAAGATGAAAAAATAACTTGACATTCAAAAGCCAAATAATGAAAAGTACATGGCAACTATGAAATGATATCTATTAACCACAAAATTCCTTGTATGAAAAAATTTAATGAGTTATGAGCCAATGAACATTACAGACTTTAAATCTACTGATAGTTCTTTCTTTCCTATGTTAAACCAGATAATAAAAGCAGTCCATCTCAAGTATGACAGAAGACCATTGTCTCAATAAGGGTAATAGTAATGTTTGCTTCCACATCTGCATACTTCCTTAAAGAACCAAAGAAAGAGCTCCCAGTTACCCAAGACAACACAGTAAATTCAACTATACATTTTTTTCCTGATCGTGGTTGCAGTTGAAATACAACAAATATTACTTTGCCTTTCATCCATAGCACAAGTACTTTCCCCTTACTTTTTCCTTTACCCTCAATATCCTCGTGAGGTAGTGAAGGGAGGGAACAAGACTTTTCTATTTTGCAGATGAGAAAAGTAGGTGAGTTTTAGATTAATGGTTCTCAACCTTAGTGGCATACTAGAATCACAAGGAAGTTTGTCTCTTTGGGTTTATTTTTTTGGAAGGGGGCAGGGAGTGCCAGGGATTGAACTCAGGGGCACTCAATCACTGAGCCATATCCCCAGCCCTATTTTGTATTTTATTTGGAGAGGGTCTCACTGAGTTGCTCAGCAACTCACTCTTGCTGAGGCTGGCTTTGAACTTGTGATCTTCCTGCCTGAGCCTCCAGAGCTGCTGGGATTATAGATTACAGGTGTGCGCCATGGTGCCTGGCCAAGAAGCTTTAAAATATCCTTTAGGCCAGATCACATCCCAGACCAACATCAAAGTCTTAAGATATGGGACCCAAGCATAATTTTTTTCTTTTCCTATGGTAATGAGGATTGAACCCAGAGCACTCTACCACTGAGCTACATTTCCAGCCTTTTTTTTTTTTTTTTAAATACAGGGTCTCCCTAAGTTGCTGAGTCTGGCCTCCAACTTTCAATCCTTCTGCTTCAGTCTCCCAAGTTGCCAAGACCACAGGTATGTGCCCCTGTGCCTGGAAAGCATAAGTATTTTTTTTAAAAAAACACTCCAAAGTGATTTCAAATACAGCCAAGGTTGAGAACCACTGGTTTAAATGATTTACACTCAATCTTCAGGTGCAACTATCTTCTACCTAAATGCTCTCTCAGCAACCATGAAAAAGAGATCTCCTTGAACATGGTAGCAGTTTGTTTTAATCATCTGGACAGTCACTGCTGGTCCTCGAATTCATCCATCAGGTTAAATGATGATTCTTTATTCTCCTGATGCTATACTCACTATGAAACTCCATTTTACAAAACTTCAAAGGGGATTCAATCTTTCATATAAGAATGGCTTGTTGTTAAATATTTAGGCAATTATTTAATTCTAGGTTCAATGTGGAATGAATAACCCATGTTTTTGTTTTCCAGTAAGAACCTTCAAAACTTTGTTGTAAATGAACATTTACTAACAAGACAAAATAGAAATTATAAACAAATTTCTGAGGAGATGCTCTTGGAATTGACCATATCACAACCTGAAAATGCAACAAGTACGTGAAGGACTTTATCACTTTATAACTAGTCAATCTTCATCCTGAACCAGTTCTCTTATCATTTAGACTTTGCCAATTGAATTGTTCTACACCAAGAAAAACCAATTTCTTTGTTAGCTCTATTCTCTAATACATTTAACATATACTTTCACTCTGTACACGACGGCTTTTTCTTGACATGGATATCAAAAAGAATCTTTAACAAATTTCACCTTTTCAAACAACAAACCAAATACACAATAAATACTTGTAAACCTTTCAGGTAGCAATAACAAATCTTTGTTCTATGGCTGACATCTCCTGCTTCATAGGAATATTGATAATTTTAACTCCCAAGGAGCAACCCAAGAACCCCAGCAAGCTGCTTGCTGTCCCTAATTTTATTAGACTTAAAACAAAATATACATACAGCAATAATCTAAAAAGTACAAAGATTTCACTTAATTCTTATGTATCTGAAACCATATAATTTATACTTTCATACAGAAAGATGTTTGTTTCTCTTCTAACAAAAGAAAAATCTCAGCTCTTGTGTGTTGGATTATTAATTCAAAAGTGTTAATGAAGAAAAATAAGATTTATCAAAATAGGAAGTAATATTAAGCTCTCCTCCAATGAAAATTTCAAAATATTGCCAACCTGAAGTTCTCAGCACAAGGTGTTACATTTCAAGTCCCATGGGGGCAATTATCTATAATGAGATTAACAAAATTAACCTTGTTCAGGTTGGCACTGTTTCAGATGGGTAAGTAAACATTTTTTTTGATAGCCTCAAGGAAGAGTTTGAGGCTTGGATTGTTACATGATGTAAACAATATGAAATTAAAAATTTTAATAATATCTACAGCATTATAAAGTTAGAAAATAAAAGAATCAATTAATCATTAATCAATTCTTTTCCTAGGTTGTGTGACTACTAGATTTCATATTTGAGGACTATAAGAGCACATAGCATTGTTTCGTGTTATGAGACATTCTCAGGTCAAAAAATAAAATCAAATACCAAGATGTACATTTTTCTATTATGTTTAGATCATCTTTACTGATATATGAATAATTAGAAATAGACTTGCCTTCCCTCAATCTTTAGCCAGGAGATTGAGGAGTCTTTTTTTTTTTTTGCAGTGCTGGGGATTGAACCCAGGGCCTTGTGCTTGCAAGACAAGCACTTTACCAACTGAGCTATATCCCCAGCCCGAAGAGTCTTAACTGTAGTTTTGATGGTTTAAATAAACAAAAATCAAAACAAGCCAACAACCAACAACAAACTATAAGAGTTATGGGAACATAGTCAAAAGTAAGACTAAATGAGCCAATACATCTCCTCTTAAAATCCTCCTCTTCGTAGTTACCCAATTGTCCCTAGATGTGAATTCTGATTTTGTACCATGTAGTGGTTTTTTAAGAAACTGAAATAGAACAAAGTGACCCCTTTGTCCTTTTTTTTTTTTTTTGCAGTTCTTTTTTACACACATATTGTATATACAACTCTTAAAATAGCTGCACAATTTTATTTCTCATTGTTAGAGAAGTGCAGTCCAGGCAGACCATGCTTCTCAATATATTAAAAATATTAAATAAAACCCAACCAGTTTCATACTTTTCTAATAGTCAAGCTGGCTGGAAAAAAAGGGACTGGAGAAAGAACAGGCAGTTGTAAGATGGGATTAATCCTTCTTCACAAATGCATTACTTAAAGATCCTTATCCCTTTTATGATGTCCCTAAAATCTCACCTTTAAAGTTGGAAATAACACATTGCTAACATAGAGACAAAATCTGTTGCAACATGCATATGTCAACTGCCCACTCAACCAACTGCAACCCTGAGGATTTTTCTGGCCCAGTGGAAAGAGGAAACACTAAGATAATCTGTTATAGAGTTGCTTCTCCAGTTTACAACTTCATGTGTTTTTCAGGATGTTTCTTGGACATGCACATATGACACTGTCACTTCATGGTTCTACTTTCCACAAGTAGACCTCTTCTCCAGTCTGTCTTTCATCCAAAGAAAGCCACTGTCATCCATCCAAAGGTTTTCCAAGGTAAACCAAAGTCACTTCTGTGTTGCCGTATACAGCAGAAACTGCTGGATATAAGCAAGCCTTTGGAAGTCCTCTAAAGGCAACCCCCAGGAATTCATATCCACGTTCAAAAGCTAAAGTCTTATCTTCCATGTCCAGGATGACTCGAATTCTTTCTCCTATCTGCAAACAGACATCAAAAAGGTTAGAAGAAAATCCACCAAAGGCACAGCTAGAATAAACATGACACAAATCAAGAAGTTAAAATATTACTAAGAAAATATATTTTTAAAGTTATCTAGAAAAATTAGAAGGGAAACTTTTTGCTCTATGAGAAATATCTAGAAGAACATTCTCAACGCACATGCTTATTCTGATCAATTTTCCTGATCACATGGGATCCACATTTAATTATTAACAATTTAAATGTTCCCCCTGAACAGCCCCCAGATTTTATATACTCTTTGCTTAAAGATGTTTCTTAAGTTAACACTATAATCTATAATTTGGTATATTTTACCAAAGACCATGTAAATAACCTTCTTAAATTACTGTTGTATATACACACATGGAATGTTATTCAGCCATAAAAAATAGAATTTTGATATAGGCTACAATATGGATGAAACATTATGCTAAGTAAAATAAGCCTGACATCAAAAATAAATATTATATGATTCCATCCATATAAAATATCTAGAATAATCAGAAACCGAAAGTAGAATAGAGGTTACCAGGGGCTGAGGAGCAGGGAAAATGAAGAGTTATTGTTTCATGAATTTGGAGTTTATGTTGAGGATCACAAAAAAAGTTCTGGGTATAGACAGCAGTGGTGGTTACACAACATAGCATATGAATTTAATGCCAGTAAACTGTACACTTACAAATAGTTAAAATAATAAATGTGCTATGTATGTTTTATCATGATAGAAAAATCATTGTAATAAAACACTCATATAGGTTTAAGTTTACAAAGCAGTTCCAATGTAGAATTTGAGTAATCATGGAAAATTAAACCTGTCTACATTATTCTAAAAATGTAGAACTGGCTTTATTAAATAGTCAATTTGTGGTCCCCAGCTCTAAAACATCTGTTATAAGAACAAGACTTCAGACTATTAAACTAAACTGGAAGGTCAATATATTCAGTTCTTTGTCCATTTTTTTTTTTTTTTTTTTTTTTTTTTGGTACTGGGGATTGAACTCAGGGGCACTCCACCTCTGAGCCACATCCCCAGCCCTATTTTGTATTTTATTTAGAGACAGGGTCTCACTGAGTTGCTTAAGGCCTCGCTAAGTTGCTGAGGCTGACTTTGAACTCGCGATCCTCCTGCCTCAGCCTCCCAAGTGCTGGGATTACAGACGTGCGCCACCTCACCCGGCTTCTTTCTCCATTTTGAAAAGTAAGCAAAGAACAATGTTTCATCTTTATAGTTTGCATCTACAAGAGAGTTGCATTTATATACTCAAAGGTAGAAATTTCTAATATTTGCAATAAAAAAATCAAAATTTAATAATTCCTGATTATAATTCCTATTGTTGTCATTTGCTTTCCTTTGCTGCATTTTCTGTCACAAATAGTTGCCAACATCTGCTTTTTCCTTCCCTTTGTCCAACACAGAATAAATTCATATCCAAATTTGTGGACCTAAGAACCTCCACATCATCACCATCAATGTTACCAACAAAACACCACCACCAACAACAACAACAAAATGGAAATACAATGCTAATATTTTGTTGAGTAATTGTGTATTTTATTTACATTATGCCATTTAAACCTCACATCAATCCCAGGAGTTATCCATATTTTACAAAAGACAAGACTAAGAAGTCAGGGCTAATCCTGCTAAAATTTGCAAATTTGCTTCAACTTTGAGCTACTGCACGCACACAGAGTAGGAAGCAAAAAGCAAAAGTCTTACTAGCTACAGAGGGAAGTGAATAAAACTTGAGGATGGCATAGCAACTGGAAACAGTCAGAAGGAACTCCAGAAGCAATGGAACCACAGAAAGGATGAGCCCGAACGTCTGAGAGCAAAGTCTCTCAAGTCCTGTGAGTCTACAAGGATTACAGAGGCCAGGGAAACCCCAGGGAACCAGGCTGAAAAGCAGCAGATGTGACAACTGTTAGAAGCTGAGAAAACTGGGCAAAGGCATTAGTTGCTGCATACCACATGGCAGATCAAGTTTATGGTTTGAGTCCAGGTAAGTTAAATGCCTACCATTTCAAGAAAACCTATTCTCTTCAGAGAATAAACCAAGTTTTCAGAAAAATAAAACATTCCAGAATTACAAGTACATATTATCTACATGTCCAGTTTCAACAAAAAAAATTACTTGTAGGAAAAGAAACAGGGTGGTAAGTAGTCAACAGAAACTGTCTCCAAGTAGGCCTATTGTATTACATTTGGCAGACAAAGACTTCAAAGTAGCTATTCTAAATGTGTCCAAATAATTAATATTTAGGAGAGAATAAGTACAAAATATCAAGAGAAAAGCAAACTCTAAATAAAGAAACCAGACCTGCAGGGGGGCCTGTAATCCCAGCTGCTCAGGAGGCTGAGGCAGGAGGATCCCATGTTCAAAGCCTGCCTCAGTAAAAGCAAGGTGCTAAGCAATTCAGTGAGACCCTGTCTCTAAATAAAATACAAAAAAGGGCTGGGGATGTGGCTCAGTGGTCAAGTGCCTCTGAGTTCAATCCTTGGTAACCCCCACCAAAAAAAGAAACCAGCTGGGCATGGTGACATAATCCCAGGGACTCGGGAGACTTCAACAGAAGGATCCCAAATTTGAGGCCAGCGTCAGCTATTTAATGAGGTCCTCAGCAATTTTGTGAGATCTTGTAGCCAAATAAAAAATAAAGGGCCAGGGATGTAACTCAGTAGTAAAAACAACCCTGGGTCCAATCCCAGGGTTACAAAAATAGTTACATAAATAAATAAATAAATAAATAAATAAATAAATAAATAAGAAAGAAACTAACTGAAAAGTCTAGAGTTAAAGAGTGTAAATAACCGAAACTCATTAGCCTGGTTCAACAGCACAGTTGAGATGGCAGAAAAAAGAAGCAATGAAAGAACATAGAGAAACAAGCCTGTGCGTGCATGCATGTAACTTCAGACATAGACACAAGGACAATATCAAGCAGTCCAATAATTACATTAAATATAAATGAACTCAACACTAAAAAGGCAGAGATTGTGGGATTGGGTTAGAAAAAAAATCAAGACTACATGCTACCTAGGAGACCCACTTTAAATACAAGACAGAAAGGGCATGGGTGGAGCACTTTGAAATGCTAAGCATGAGAAACTGGCTAGGCTATATTAAAACCAGACAAAACAGACTTAAAGGAATATGAGTAGTCAAAAGTCGTTTCATGACTCCAAAAGAACTCATTAGACAAAGATATAACATTTAAAAATGTAAATTTATCCAATAACAGAGCCTCTAAACCCATGAAGTAAAGCTGACAGAAAGAACAGACAAGATAGCAAGTGTAGTTGAGGACTTCAGTACTTTTCTCAGTATAAGAACAGATAAAAAGAAAAATCAGTAACCATACAGAGGACTTGAAACCCTATCAACCACCTTGACCTGTCACAGAATATTCCACCAAAGTATATATTCTTTCTAGGCACACATGGAACATTCACCAAAATAGACTGCATATGGGAATTAAACAAGTCAATAAATTTAGAAGGATTTAAATCAAATAGAATATGTTCTCTGAAAAATACCTGAGGAACTGTCTTTACAAAATCAATGCAAAGGTAGTGACGGGACTTTATCTTTGGTGATTATGAAATCCAGACACCCCTCTCTGTAAGATATTTGCAGAACATAAAAAGACAATGAGGCAAGAATTCTATAAAATAAAAATTTCCCAGCTTTTGTAACTCTTACTAGAACACAGTCATGTTCATTCATTCACATATTATCTACGGCGGATTTCATGCTATAACAACAGTGTTGAAAGCTGTGACAGAGATTGTGTAGACTGTAAAGCCTAAAACATTTACCTTATGGCTTTGAACAGAAAATGTTTCTCAATCCTCAGTCTAGAACCAAGATGGGTTGCATATGGTTGAATATGCATTAGCAAACAGATATTGAGATACATCATTTATACCATTTATTTTAAAATTACCAGAGAAGACACAGCTGCTACATAAAAATTTGTAAGTTTAAAACAAATTAAGGTGTGATTGGACAAAGGCCCACACCTGAGACAATACTCTGTTTCTCACCTGGTATTTTGGTGCATTGTTGCATTGTGGAAAACTGCCATTGACTTCCCCATTATGTAGTAGATTATTGTCCACCAGATTCCAGCCCCAGCTCTGGTCATCACTGCCCAGCAATGCCACATAACCTTGGCACTGCATGGGGGCCCGTTTTGTAGCAATTCCAATCACTGCCACAGTACCCAGAGGGCCCTCCCACCACACTTCCCACGCATGGCGGCCCTCACTAAAACCAATCTTGGTCCTTGCACCATCAGTGCTCTGAGCGATAGGGTTTCGATGCAAAGTAAAGCCATTCTTCTTAATATAGACATTCCTGGAGCAGTCATTAGTGCTGAAGGCATGTTGGAAAGCACGTACCTAAAAAGACAAGAAACAGACCAAAGAAACAGAAATTTGATTTTTCTTAAACATTGATAAATACCCAAACTTCAGACTATATGTTTCTAAATAATAAGGTTATATATTTCCAAATAATGGCTAAAGTTTCAGGATGGAATACTAATATAAAACACTGCATAGGGGCTGGGGTTGTGGCTCAGTGGTAGAGCACTTGCCTAGCATGTGTAAGGCACTGGGTTCGATTCTCATAATCACATATGAATAAATGAATAAAATAAAGGTCTGTTAACATCTAAAAAAATATTTTTAAAAAAAACACTGAATAACATTAAAATAACTGCCAAATGCCAGGTGGGTGATGTGGTAGCACATGCGTGTAATTCAAATAACTCAGAAGGCTGAGGCAGGACTGACAAGTTCGAGGCCAGTCTCTGCAACTTAGCAAGACCCTTTTATTTTTTTTAAATATATTTTTTTAAGTCTCAAACCCAGGGCCTCACACATGCCAAGCAAGTACTCTATCAATGCACCACAACTCCATCCCACAAGATCCTTTCTTAAAATAAAAAATACAAAGGGCTGGGGACATAGCTCAGTGGTAGAGCACTCCTGGGTTCCATCTCCAGTAACTCACACACCCTGGCCAACAGGAGCCAGACACTGGAGTGTGCTTACAGTCTCAACTGCTTGGGAGGCTGTGGGAGAAACAATTGAGCCCAAGAGTTCAGGACCAGTCTGGGCAACATAGCAACCTAACCACAGCAACCTTGTCCCTTAAAATAAATGTATACATACATAAACACATAAATACATAAACAATACAATAACTCCTAAACGTTTCACCACTAACCAAATTACAGTATTTCTCCAAATGGACTTCCGAAAACATCAAAAAATATACACAAGAATCCTTATGGCATTAGAGGTAATACTGAAATGTTTATGGATGAAATAATGATATTGAGGAATTGCTTTAAAATACTCAGAGTGGGAGAGTGCATGAGGTAAACATGACCATAGATTTGTCAGTGGTCACTGCTCAAGCCTGGTGATGGGTATAGGGAAATTCAAACTATTTTCTCTGCTTTTGTCTGTATTTGATCTTTTTATATAAAAGAAGTTTTCATATTAGCAATAATGCCATGAAAAACAACTATATTTTAGGGCTGGGGATGTAGATCAGTGGTACAACATTTGCCTAGCATGTGCAAAGCTGTGGGTTCAATCCCTAGCACCACACACACATACACACATACACGTTTTATACATATGTGTATATATAAATGTGTATATTTTATATATGTATATATTTATGCATAAATATATAAATTCATGTGAATATATATAATACACAAAATAAAAACCTTAGTTATAGCAGCTCTAAAACTTATCAAAATTTTAGTAGCCACAAACTACCTTACATCTTCAGTTTATTTGCTAGATATTACTCATACACTGAGACATTACCACTTTGATTTTCCCAAATCAAATAATTCCTTAGACAGCATCTAAACTCAAACAGTAGACTTATAGAGAGATAGTCATTAAGAGAAGTTACCAACAGGATCCATCAGCATTTACAAATTTTTTTTAAACTTCCAAAATAGTTCCCCTCTACAAAACAAAACAAAACAAAAACAAAACTTTAAAATTTTCCCTTCTTGGCTGAGGATGTAGTTCAGTGCTAGAGCACATATTTAGCATGTGTGAGACCCTAGATTCAATCTAAGCACAGCAATATACAAAATAAAAATTACAATCCCTTCTTTATTCAAACAACCCAAAAGCAATGGAGGGTAGACCCACTGTTCTTGTAAACCTGAGAAATCAACACCATAGTCACAGTCACCATATGAAGGAGCTTAAAGGTCACTTATTTCAACTCAGGGGTAAAGACACAGACCTAAAAGTTAATAGCAAAGTAGTAAAGGACCCCCCTGCCAAAAGAAATCAGGTATCTAGTCCTCTCATTAGATGTTCAATTCCACTAGCCAGTACTTTACTGTTTCATTGTTGCACTGCACAGCACTTTATTCTTTTTAAACTGCTTCTTTTCATGAGAAGGATGCTGTAAAACAGATGTAGTTTTAATGTTTTCCCCATCTTCTCCATTATTATATATTTGTGAGCACTTAAAAGATCGGAAGAGAAGAGGGCCGGGGATATAGCTCAGTTGGTAGAGTGCCTGCCTCGCAAGTACAAGGCCCTGGGTTCGATCCCCAGCACCGCAAAAAAAAAAAAAAAAAAAAATCAGAAGAGTAAATAATGAAGGAAAATGTTCCCACATAAGTATTGTCTCTACCACTTGAGAGAATAGCATCATGTGAAATGATTCCTCATTATAAAATATTTAGCAGGGCATGGTGACACATGCCTGTAATCTCAGAGGCTCAGGAAGTTGAAGAAGGAGGATCCAAAGTTCAAAGCCAGCCTTAGCAACTTAGCAAGATCATCTCTCAAAAAAATAAAAAGGGCTGGGGATGTGGCTCAGTGGTTGAACGCCCCTGGGTTCAATCCCCACTACCAAAATTTTTTTAAAATTACTTTTTCCCTATGCTTAATCCCCAAGTCTCCAAATTCCAGCTGCTTTTTTTCTTTCTTTATTCTCTTCGTCATGGATGCCATTGATAACCTCTTCCTTTAACTTCTATGACATCTTCCTGTTTCACTGTACTGATCCTCAACTGTATTCTTTTTAGTTAGCACCCTTCCTCTGCCCCCTTAAATTCTCCAAACTCAGTCCTCATCCATGAATTCTTTCCAGGGCTGTCTTTCTAAAACAGCATCTTTTTTTTTTTTTTTGGAACCAGGGATTGAACTCAGGGACACTCGACCACTGAGCCACATCCCCAGCCCTATTTTGTATTTTATTTAGAGACAGGGTCTCACTGAGTTGCTAAGGGCCTCGCTAAGTTGCTGAGGCTGGCTTTGAACTCGCGATCCTCCTGACTCAGCCTCCCAAATCGCTTGGATTACAGGCGTGCGCCACCACGCCCGGCTGAAAACAGCATCTTTATTGCACCTCAACCCAGTTAATAACCTTTAATAGTTCCATATTTAGTACCATATTAATTGCAAATTCCTTTGCCTTGCTTTTTTTTGGGGGAAAGGAGGTAGCAGGGATTGAACCCAGGGGCGCTTAACCACTGAGTCACACCCCAAGCCCTTTTTATTTTTTATTTTGAGACAGGATCTCTTTAAGTTGCTTAGGGCCTCTCTTAATTGCTGAGGCCGATTTTGAACTCATGATCTTCCTGCTTTAACATTCCGAGTTGCTGGGATTTTAGGTGTAATACAGCTTCTCTGCCAAGCTTCTGAAGAACTCCAGATTAAATTCCTATTTCCTTTTCTACTTCCCTTGTGCATAGTATCTTTCTACTTTCCTCCTACACGTCATCCTCTACCACCTCCATGAAGCTATTCTTAACCAAGGCCATCCAACCTCTTCATTCTCTCCTGAATTCCTATCCACCATTGTCTTGTCTACATCACACAACACTTAATTATGTATATTTTATTTTCTAACATACCTCTAACCTCTTGATTCTAGTAAAAAGTACCTTGCCAAAAAAAATATATAAATTGCCAGGCGTGGTGGCACACGCCTGTAATCCCAGCACTTGGGAGGCTGAGTCAGGAGGATCGCGAGTTCAAAGCCAGCCTCAGCAACTTAGCGAGGCCCTAAGCAACTCAATGAGACCCTGTCTCTAAATAAAATACAAAATAGGGCTGGGGATGTGGCTCAGTGGCCACGTGTACCTGAGTTCAATCCCCAGTACCAAAAAAAAAAAAAAAAAAAAAAAATCTAAATTGATCAAACTTCTATAGGAAATATAGGAGACAGAAGAACATGTTAAGCAACACCATGAAATCAGCAAAATCTAGTCTCATGGCAAAGAAGTTGCAGGAGTGAGAGGTTAAGAAAAGATGCAAAGTCAATCTATACTAAAATATTAAGAGACACAATTAACAGTCTGCCATGATAACTGATTAAATAAACCATAATACAATTTTGAGAACTGGAAATTAGAACACTACATATTTTATATTAAGAAAATTATTTTCTTTTTAGAAGTGTTTAACAGTATCATTAAATTGTGCCCTTAGTTTTTAGAAATGGATACTGAGATAATTCAGATGAAATGGAAAAATACCAAATAAAATAATCCACAGCTTCTGTCTTAGTCTCATAACAACTTGGATTTTATATTATAGTAAATAGCTTTAAGACCTAGTTTAAATCTGAAATTTAGACAATAAGATGTCAAGTATTAGGGGATTAACTAATGCTGTTTGGTGACATGGAAAACATAAATTTTTAAAAAGAAAACTCCTATCTAAAAAAAAAACAAATTAAAAAAAGAATAGTTAGACCATGTGCCAAGCATACATGAGGCCTGGGTTTGATTCACAGCAAACAAACAAAGAAAAAAAAGAGAAAGAAATGAAAGAAGAACAAGAAGAAAAACCAAATAGACTGACCAACTCTAATATTTTACAATTTTATGTTGTCTCAAATCTGTTTCAATTCTTCCAAGTTACTGGGGCTCCTCAGAAATTCTATTCAACTCTACTCCTTGCCCCACTCACCCAGATAGCAGCCCTCCTACATGAATTTGCTCTTTATAATCGCTCTCCCAGTCACCCACTTCTTTCCTCTATACTGTTTCTGGTATATGCACTAACCTTTGCTCTCTTCACTTCATCTTATGGCCCACTGTATTTTTTTGTGGCACTGGGTATTAAACCCAGTGGCACTCTAACCATTAAGTTATACTCCCAGTCCTTTTAATTTTGAGACAGAATCTAAGTTACCCAAGCTCATCTTGAACCTGTGATCCTCCTACCTCAGCCTCCTGAGTAGCTGGAATTATAGGCATATGCCACTGTTCCCAGATGGACTAGTTTCTTTAAAACATAGCTTTTATTGTGTCACTCTTCAAATTTCTTTTCTTTTTTCTTTTCTTTCTTTCTTTTTTTTTTTTTTTTGTGGTGTTGGGGATTGAACCCAGGCCTTGTGCTTGTGAGGCAAGCACTCTACCCAACTGAGCTATATCCCTAGCCCTTCTTTTCAAACTTCTATGGGTTTTCCAACTATAGAACAAAGTCCAAACAATATACAGAATGCGGTATTTCAAAAGACTCTTCATGATATATCCAGTTCCGGTTTATGTTCATTTCATATTCCTCTTCATTCATTCAATATAACTAACCTGTTTTTTATTATCTTTAACCTAGACATTTTCTCTAGGCTACAGCCTCTAACAGTTGTCTACCTGAAATCTCTCATATTTCTTGAAAACACCATAAATTCTAATCTACCCTAAATGAACTTGCTTGTTGCCAGTCCTCTAAAATCTAGTCAAAGTTATTCCCATATTATGTAAGCCAGATACCTAAGCTTCATCCTTGGCACCTCCCTCTTTCTCATTCCTGTTTCAAATCTATTGCCAAATTCTACAGATTTAACTACCTAAATCTGTTCATTTCTCTCCATCTCCTTCACTACTTACTTTCTAATTGGTCTACCATATGTCTAAGATACCCCCAACTACCTGATTACATACTAATGTCAAAAATAATCTAAAAATGCAAAAAAATCATACCATCAATCCCCATATTCCTAAGTCCCTCCTGATTACTATTTGAAATGGCTTCCCTATGTCTGGCTTCAGTCCACTTCTTTCATCTTATCTCAAACCAGCATTACCTTTGCTCTCTACTCTCCAGCCACACCAAGATATTTTCTGACCCTCATACTAAGCAGGTTCTCTCCTAAAAGGCTTTTCTCTCCCCTCTTGACCTATTTATCTTTATCCATCAATTCTTAGTTCATGCATCACTTCCTATGAAGAAAGCATTCCCTGACCTCCTGACCTAGGTCAAATTCTCCCTTACTGACTCTCAGAACCCCATGTATCTCTCCTTCATGGTACTTACCAGCTGCAGTTCATACTCATTCCCCCCACTAGACTGTAAACTCCACAAGACTCCATAAGAGTTTGCTTTTTTTAAAAAGGACTGTCTTTATTTTTCCCCCTAATTTTATTATAATTTTTTTCCCTCCACATTTTTTAGTGGTACATTATAGTTGTACATAATGGTGGGATTTGTTGTTATCTGTACATGGACGCAATACAGCAATATAATTTAGCAAATATCACTCCCTTGTACTTCTCCCTTCCTCCCCTCCCCACTGCCTGTCCCCTTTCCTCTATTCTACTGATCTCCCTTTGATTTTAATGAGATTCCCCCCTTTATGAGTTTGTGGGTTTTGGGCTTTTTTTTTTTTTTTTTTTGGTTTTGGGGTTTGAACCCGGGGGGCACTCCACCACTGAGTCACATGCCCAGCCATATTTTGTATTTTTATTTAGAGACAGGGTCTCACTGAGTTTCTTAGGGCCTTGCTAAGTTGCTGAGGCTGGCTTTGAACTTGTGATCCTCCTGCCTCAGCCTCCCAAGTGCTGGGATTACAGGTGTGCGCCACTGCGCCTGGCTGTGGGATTTTTTGATTCATCATTACATCTGCAAAATTGAACATGGTGCCTTTGCTTTCCTCTTATTCACCTTCTGTTCAAAATACTTCCTCTTAATAAAATATACAAATCCACCTCATCTTTTGAAATTCAGCTCAATAAAACCTCAACTTCAAACCTCCAATTCTCCACTCAGTGACTTCCCTAGTAGGCTATCTGACTTCTTCTGAACTAATCTTTCATCCTTAAGACATTCAAAAATGGTCCTATTATATCTGAAAAACCAATGATTAATACAAGCCTACAATACCTAAGCAGCAAAGACTACAAACCAAATAGTAATACATATTGCCTCCAAGGAGGGAAACTGGGTAGCAGTGATAAAGGGCCAAAGGGAAGACATTCTGCTTTATATCATTTTGCTTTCATTAAAGCTCGACTCACA